>JAVQJF010074841.1:0-15281 GCA_036023855.1 Gadopsis marmoratus
AAATGTTATTTATTGGGGAAGTAAGGGGTTTTCTAAAGTTTACTATAGTAAAGAAGGGCACGTTGGGTCACCCCGGTGGGTAGAAGCACCTGAGGGGGGTGGGACTATAAAGTCCGGCAGGTGTGACGATTGAGGTGATTGAGTTGTGGGGAGACAGGTGGTAACTGCGGCAGGATGTGTAAAATGTATGCTGTGCCGAACGTCAATAAAGACCTGGATGGATTTGTGCCAACTTCTCTGTCTGTGGTACTTTTAGTCGACGGGCCGCTGGGCAAGTTTACATTCCCCCTCCTCATCTGGATCTCACTTGCTTGAAAGCCTCCTTGTCGTTATCATAATGCATCCATCCTATTTCTATTTTTCTCATTGTCTTCAGAGCATTTTTTTTCTGAGTTAGTTGGGAATGCTCCTCTTGGTTTGTGCTGCTGCCTCCTTCACCATAAGGTTTTCTTTTGGCCAATTTTGCTTTCAGGCGCTCAAAAAGCTTTGATTTGCGTGTGTTGTTGTGGCTGTTTTCCTTTCACCTACAAAATCCTAACACTAAATTGACTTTTTATGTCAATTTTAAAGAATTTGAAAAATACAGGTTATATACTGTATGCAGTATGTAGCTTATATAAAAAGTGAGTTACTCATTATTGTTTTGAAGTCTGAGGCACTTACTCTAACCCTTAGCAATGCGCTTCACAAATCCTGCCCCAGTTTTAGCCTTCTGCTTTTTCAATCAAGAGTAGTACAACCAAGGGCTTAGGTTTTCAGACACACTGCTGCTGTTACTGCACTAATAACAATACGTTTTGTTTTGCTATCTTAACCCCCCCCCCTGCAGGATGTCAATAAACATGTGTGTCTGCTAAATTCCAATCCTATGGAGTTAACCCTCAAACTTCCCTTCACATCCTCCCGACTTCACACGGTTGTGTCTGATGTTAATTTAAAACCGTGGAGACAAGGGGTGCAGTATGGGTGTCCCCCAAAGGAAGATAAAAACATCAAAGGCTATGTGTCTGCACCTTATTTACTGCTATAACTAATCTCATCTTTATTTCCTCTAACCTGAATCCTACTTTATGGTGTGTATGTTATGCTTCAATGTTTGCCATGTCAGTATCTAACTAATCAGCAAGTTCAAACTGAGTGCGCTAATCAATGACTTCAGCTGAGTGCACTAAAATCTAAATGTATGTTGTGCTTTCGTAAAGTGTCTGACTACAGGTATTGTTCTTTTATAATTTCAGAATTAAGGTTGAGAGGAAAATCTCACAATTATTCATTTCAATTAAATTCACTTTTATTTATATAGTGCCATATAACAAAATTATCTCGTAGCACTTTTTCATATAGAGCAGGTCTAGACCGACTCTTTATATACGGAGACCCAACAAATATCACCATCAGCAAGAACTAGGAGACAGGGGCAAGGAAAAAATCCATTTCAACAGGCAGAAACTTCAAGCAGGACCAGACTCTGGGTGAATGGTCATCTGCCTCGACCAGTTGGGTTGAGAGAGAGGGAGTGGAGTGGCCATGCAACTGTGTTAGTTGGAAATCCCCAACATGCTTGAGTTAGAAAAAATGACTACCCCAACTCTGCGGATTTGACAGATAGGCTAGTTTTGAGGGAGAGCGGAAAGAGTTGTTGGGACCATCTCACATGTATCTCTGTACAGCAGAATAAAGTATTGCATCAAAACTCTGAAAAAATTACTACCCCAACTCTGCGGTACTATGATTTGACAGATAGGCTAGTTTTGAGGGAGAGCGGAAAGAGTTGTTGGGACCATCTCACATTTATCTCTGTACAGCAGAATAAAGTATTACATCAAAACTCTGAACTTCTCCAGTGAATTCTTCAGACTTGGGTCTGTTACAAAACAGGTGACAGTGATAAACCAAATGACAGTACTTGTCTCCCAACTTTTCCTCAAAACTATCTGTTAGACTAATATCATGGTGTTTCCTCAGGGTTGGGGTAATCACAAAGCCCCCTCTGTTTTATTTTACTGTCCTCAGGCCAGGTGACCAATATTGACATGAGGAGTCAGGCATGTTGACTGCCTGTTGTTGACTGTTGTTTTTCCTGGTTTCGGGCATGAGACTGCCTTTATTTAATGGAGTCAAAGGTACTTTCCCATAAGATCCATTTTCTTTTACGCCTACGTATAGTCATGTTCAGCATGCACACACAGCCTCTCTGAGATGCATGCGCTGTTTTCGAGAGTGTTTGTGTATGTGTGTATGGTGTTTTTTAATACTGCGATGGCCCGTTTCTTCTGACTCAGGTATGTTTGGGGGTTTCGAAGTAACAGGTGCATGACCGTAATGAGCATTCATGCGATACAGCGGACAGTGGGTATCTCAAAATCATCACTACTGTCCTTTGATTATGTTTCACTCTTTCATAATACAGTTGAAGCTAATTAATTTACAACACCAACAACTCTTCCTCCTCTAGACCTGATGAACCCAGCCAGGTTTGTATATGGAGTCCCCCTGTGAGTCCTCAGGCCCCCACCAGTCCAAGTACCGAAGTGGGTAAGGAACCTGCGGACCCTGATCAGGGAGAGTAACAGGCAGCGTATCAGCGGTGGAGGTAAAAGAGCTGCTGGACCTCCAGAAGGGTCCCCCCCAAAGAAGCATCCTTTTAACAATTCATTTCACTTTCATTTTATTCTGAATTTATTTTAATTCATATGTAATGTGATTGTGAATGTGATTTTTATGTTTTCTCACTAAGTTTGAGAAAATGGGTGTGGTCAGAAGTGTGCTTTAGTGCACCTGTAAGAATGCCCAATAGTGATGTCACAGGGTCCTGGAGGACACATGCACATCACTGAAGGTGAGAAGTTAACCCACTACTTATGAATAAACTGTCCAGCTCCATAATCCCTAAATGTTACTGACTCAAACGTAAGTTTATTTAACACGGCAGCGGTGCACCTGCAGCTCACTGATTAAGAAAAGGACACAATAAACTACATTGGTTGATCCAATTATGACATGTGATGAACTTAACTAATGCACTAGCTCTGGCAAGCCCTACACTAGTGCCAGGACCAAGAGTTGAAGCCAGACTTTATTTCCACTGGGGTTCCGCAAGGATCGCTGCTTGGTACCCTTTTCTTCTCAATATATACCTCCATTGGTCTAATAATCTGGTCTAATGGATTTTCTTGCCAGCAGAATTGGTGATATCTGTGGGGTTTTCCCTTTGAATGACTTTCACATTACACATAATTTAAAACATTGTTAATATAAAATATTTTATACCATAATACAATATAGAAGACAATTAATAATGGGTCAAAATCAGGATCATTGTTTAACAGGGTGCAGTCAGTCAAATGAATGATACCAAATGTATTGCACTACTACACTTTCTGATTAAACCAACAGACACTCTGTAGAAATGTTACAAACGCTTTATTTGGTGTGTGTGTGCTGCACCCCTGCAAGGGGAGAAATGTGCAGGAATGAAGCAGACACGGTGTTGCTGGCTTCAAGTCCAAAGTATAATGAATGTGCAGATGTCTATATTAAACGTCACTGAGATACAGCATCGAGGCAGCAGTGGCAAGTAGGGCGACAGCAGTAGCCATGGCAACACCTACACAACACAGAGGAGAATGAGGACAGTTCTTTTACAAACATGTGCACACAAACATCCATCCATTATACCTTTATCTTACCTTTACCGTTGTAATGCCAAGTACTTCATCCATGACAAATTAAAAAGTGTGACTGGTATATTATAGATTATTTTAGTACACTGTGCTGACAGAGCTTTTGGTCTCAACAATAATGCATCTGTTTAGCTGAACGGAGCTCCACGGAGATATCGCCGTATATCTGTGTTGTTTACCAGTTAAACGGCTAAAATGATCGTTACTTAATGTTTGGACACTTTGCATAGTGAAAGCAGCCATTTATCAGCTTCACTTCCATGTAAATATTCAGCTGTCGCCTCCAATGTTCCGTCCGCTACGTCCTCAACTCCAAACAGGTCTCAGGACTCAGCTGTCAATCAAGGTTCAGCGGTCTTGAAAGTGACCAATCATAAGAGGGCCAGTGCCTCCCTTGTTCTCCGCCCAAACTGTCAAAAGTATCTCCATTCGAACGAGCAGAATTCAGCTGCGAGCGAGGAGCTGAGCAGCGCGAGCGCGCTGCTTGGTTCTACACACGCACGCGCGGCTCTCTGCTGCTCGCAGCTGCGAAAATCGCTCTGCTGCTCGCTGTGCTTAGTTAGCTGGGAAAATAGCTCTCGGGTTTTGAATTTGTGCGCGAGGACATATATTTTGCGCGCGGATGTTAATATTGTGGTAAAATAATAAATGTAATCCTCACAATAAAGAGAGCCCTCACAATACATGTAGTCCTCACAACGAATGTAATCCTCAATGTGTAGTAATGACTGTAATCCTCAATATATATGAAGAAATGAATGTAATCCTCAATATATATGAAGAAATGAATGTAATCCTCAGCATATGTGAAGTAATAAATGTAGACCTCATTGTATGTGTAGAACACTAAGATGCTGTGATTAATGTTACTGTGAGCCAAATCTATCTGTACCATATAAGTTTCAAACAAGTGTAAGTTTCAAGCTTGGTTTAGATGTTCAAGTCTCCCCTTCTGGAATGTGGGGTGATGGGTCAGAGGGCCATAAAACAGATATAGGAAGGAGAGTAAAACCAGACACTTAGAGGAGACACAGTGACATAAAAACCTGACTCTTAAAGGAAACATATAGCCATGTATGGAAACGTTGGAGCAGGATGGGGATGTCTCCTAGCCAACAAAACACTTAGGTCACCTAGCATATGTGCACACAGGACACCTATATATTATGCACTGGAGTTGGTTTCAGAAATAATATGTTTAGAGGTATGCTCCTCCTTTAGAGGGCGACTGAAGAAACCATTGGACGAGGAGAAGCGCCAAGAGGCGTGGACACGCCTGCGCGCCAACAAGGGCTCAATAGGACCTGGCCCCAGCTGACCAACGGAGGACGACGCGCCCACATTTAGAATAGTAGAAAAACATTGTCTATCTCAGGGACCAGGGCCATTCTACAAAGTGAGAGACAGATAAACTACTTAAATGTGGACTGTGGATCACTGAGTGGGGTGCCCTCGATCGATCGAGTAATTTTGTATTGCATATGCCTTGCAGTTTTGAATAAATCTAATTGGCTTAAAAGAGAAGAATTCTGAACATAGTTTGAGTTTGACTTCCCTCCAATATTAGAACATGACAATATCTACTCGCGCGAAGTACTATAATTTGCTCGCGTGAATGTTTTATCGCGCGCGAGAGTTTTAAAATAAATCTAACCCAATACATCTGGATGCCAACTGTCGTAAAAAAGAAGAAGAAAGCAATTCCCTGCACAGTGCACGCTGGGAAAGGGGTGGGTCAAAACAAAACTGAATTGAATTGAATTGACTTCGTATTGCGTCAAGGTGCATCCTTTTCACTTCGGTCTGCTAGCAAAAAACAGAAACATGCGAAAAAATCTGCTGTGTGGTGGGATGCACTACCAAAAGGGTACCGAACTCAGAACTACATTTTTATAGGCTGTCGAACCCAAAAACTGAGACTTTAAGAAGACAAAAGTGAATCCAGACGTGAGGCATCAGCAGGAAAAATGGGAACACTGTGGGATTCTGACACTCAATATGTATACATGTGCAGCAACCATTCTGTCACTGCTCAGTCAAATATCCAAATATCAGTTTTAGGCTAACTATATTACTTTTTGACAGTATGCAACTTGTGTAGCAGAATGTGGCTGAATCAGAAAGCTATGCAGTATTATGTTTCCAGGTGCTTTAGCTAACTACGGTAACTTAGCTTGAGAAGGGACACTGAGATAGACCCACAATATTGAGTTTGTCCTCTCTGGGAGACAGAGGGTGCTAAAATAATCCTTTGACATGCTGAAATCTGTTTTTAGCTAGCTACAAGCGTTATATTAATGTTTCATCCCTTGGTTGCATATTGTGGCACCAATAGATTTACTCTCCGGTGGGCATGGGTTTCAAGGGAGAACTGTAGGTGTTACAGAGGAAAGTGTTTTACCAATGTAGTTGTTCCTCTTGGGCGTCTGCACTTCAACAGTTTCCACACTGGGCTCTGGAAACACACAACTTCATCCAATCATTTACTATGTGTAAAAACCCTGTCAGAGAAAACTAAGGTTTCACCAACAAAAACATTTTGATTATTATTACTTGAGGTCGATGTTTGACCTTGAATAATGTATATGCAGCGTTGGAAGCCTCCAGTACACATACACATAACATGAACTTTTCAGTGAATTAGGAGACATCTTGTGTCCCGTAGCTAAACTTCTGAAAGCTAACACATTTACATTTTTCATAGATTTGGGGTTTTCAGTGAGGGAGAAGGAGCAGATGTAATTTCAAGAATAAATAGATCTCAAGGTCTCAAGATCTTTAATACAAAAGAAAGTAGGTACTATGGTTTATAAAGATGGAAATGATATCAATGGAAATCAATATAGATGTGTATAATATATATATAAATGCCATCACCGATCTAAATTTAAACTTTATCTCCATTTCCACTGAATCACATGGTGGACAGCCTGACATTTAAGTGAAATAAAGTGTCATGTCCAGATGGTGTTAGTGTAAGCAGATATAAGGTCTGTACATTACATTTTGGTGGTGTTTTTACGGCCAAAACCAGATTATAATTCTAGTGAGCAATTAAAGAAAGATGTGAGAAGAGATTGGAGAATGAAAACTAGTACTACTATTCCAGTGGGCACTAAATTGAAACTACGTATGTTTGCATGTGAAAATCCTGCTTTCTAAACTGAAATCATGAATCTGCACACTGCAGACACACTTTTTCCCTACCTGCTGCAACGATTTCAGCAAGCATCTCCTGCTTTGTGTCTAAGTCGTCCTCAGCTGCATCAATGTCCAGCATCTCCTTCAGCCTGTTGGTCACCTCGGACAGACTCTCATCACTGAACTGGTAGTCACACACACACACTGGCCCGCTCACTTTTACTGAACAGAAGATTCGACGCGGGAGACAAAATTGCTCTAAAAGAGAGACACAGAGAATCAGAGGAGCAGTGACAGGAGCGGTTAGTAGATATTTAGGAATATGATAAGGACATGGTTTGACACTAAAGTGAGACTATGTTAATCAAGTTAACTGGTGGTGCCACCAGTGGCAATTACAAGATAGTGACAAATTTAATTTAATTTCACTATCTCTTGAGTCGATTGTTTTAATCATTAGCTGACCTGACTGAAGGTCCATCTGGTCATCATTCATTTGAATCAGGAAGGGGGCAAGATGGATTTTTTTCCAGTTGCATATTGATCCTGCCATGGTCACTTTCCTTCCCTGGGTCAATATGTTGAAATCACCACCTACAGCTAATAGCCTACTGATGCTACACTCCTTGAAACTTACCCCCTCAAATTTACAAGCAAGACAGTTTTCTTGATTTTAGACATTGATATATCCAGTGGCTGAACAGAATTTTACCATTCAAACGTTATTTGAAGTGTCAATCTCCCTTCGTTCTTTTGTGATTCAAGCTGAAGATAGCCCGTACCAATCTCTTACATTGTAAGTTTATAAGAGATACACATGCACAACATGGGGATGAGCCTGACTAGCCATTCTAGCACATATTTATATATGACCCGACAAATGCTGTCAGACCACAGCGGTAGTGGAAAAGCACTGTGCTGTGTCACAGGTTAAAAAAAAAATAGTCAAAGTCAGTGAGCTGACTCTGTAATGTCAGCAATATTTATCTTAATATCTGAACATTGGCCAACATTAGCCACTATAAGCTGCTGGTCATGCAGAGCAAGTAAGTAGCAGCAAAACTCCTGAGTGTATTGAAAGGGTGCGTTTCATACATGATTAAATTAATTTGTAAGAGGAAGATGTTATTTCACACAGTATCACTTTGTCAGCTGGAAGCACTTTGATACACGTTTATCGAGTTTTGGATACAAATGTCAGCATGTCAACTCAGTTTTATTTCCTGTTTGGGCTTCACAGCAGCAGTTGGATACAAAGGGCATATTCTGTAACATTCAGATAATTAATTAGATTCACTTTTGTGTGTGTGTGTGTGTGTACCTGTCTGTTTGCCTCTGCTGCTGCCCTTGCTCTCCTCCTCTGATATCTGCAGCTCCTCCAGCAGCATCTGAACCCTTGTGGCCATCGTAGAAACCACATCTCTCTTCAGCAGCTGTCCACAATGAAGATTTCATGATTAAATGATGGATTGTTCCTTCAGTTTCACTTGACTATGGTCTACTGAATTAAAGCACTACCTTCTCGGCCAGTTTGGCTTTTGCCTTGGTGTGTAGGTAAGCTCTGCTGTGGATTGCTTCTCTTACTGACACACTGCCCCCATACTGCTGGACCACACCTGTTAACTGCTGGTCATCCTGACAAACAGGAAAGGATCACTTATTTTACCAAACCTTAAAGCAGCATTCACAATGGAGTGATTGGCCATACATATATAGAATATACAGTGCTTATATGGTACAGTATGCAATATACACCGATCAGCCCTAATTTGACCACTGGCAGGTGAAGTGAAGAACATTGACTATCTTGTTACAGTGGCACCTGTCAGTGGGGAGGATATATTAGGCAGCAAATGAGCATTCTATCGTCCAAGTTGATGTGTTGAAGCAGAAAAAATGGGCAGGCGTAAGGAAGTCAACGACTTTGACAAGGGCCAAATTGTGATGGCTAGACAACTGAATCAGAGCATCTCCAAAACTGCATCTCTTGTGGGCTGCTCCAACAAGTCCCTAAGTCCCTCCAATTAAGTACCCTATTACCTCACTAGAGCACTGCGCTCCCCGAATGCAGGGCTCCTTGTGGTTCCTAGAGTCTCTAAAAGTAGAATAAGGGAGCCAGAGCCTTCAGCTACCAAGCTCCTCTCCTGTGGAACCAGCTTCCAGTCTGTGTATGGGAGACAGACACCCTCCTCACATTTATGAGTAGGCTTAAGACTTTCCTCTTTGGTAAAGTTTATAGCTTAGTTATGCTGCTATAGGCCTAGACTGCCGGGAGACATCCCATGATGCACTGAGCGCTCTCTCTCTCACACTCTCTTACTCTCTCACTCTCTCTGTCTCTCTCTCTCTCTGTGTGTGTGTGTGGGGAGTCTGGATCTTCGGGACCTGGTTCTGCGCAGTCTGGATGCACATGGGTCTGGTAGAGTGGATGCGGACCGCCTGCTGCTGCTACTGTTATTATTAGTGTAGCTGTTGTTGTACTGCTAATACTATTGGTTGTTAATTTTAACATCAGTAACATTGTAGCTGCCATTGCTTTGCATCTTCTGTATGTAGAATTGTACTGTGCTACTGTGTGTTCTCTTTCATCCTGCTCTCACTCTACCCCCCCGCTCTCTTTTTTTCTCTCTCTACCCAACCGGTCGAGGCAGGTGACCGCCCACCCTGAGCCTGGTTCTGCTTGAGGTTTCTGCCTGTTAAAAAGGCAGCTTTTCCTTGCCACTGTTGCCTAGAGCTTGCTCATGGTGGAAATGTTGGGTCTATACATATAGAGTTGGTTTATAAGTGCTATGAGATAACTCTGTTATGATATAGCACTACTTAAATACAATTGAATTTAACTACTCTTTTGATATGAACTAGTAGGAACAAGTCATCTCAGAGAGTAATTCCTTAATTTTGGACGTGCATGCGCATTGCGCAACAATACTAATGTATGAGTTTCATTTTTCTGACGTGACAGCTACACAGACTCAAAACTGGACAGAAACTAGAAAAATCACATTTCCTGCTGAAAATGCGTGTGAATGCTGAAATGATCCTGCGGAAAATGCACAAATGTGAAATGAATTGCCAGAACTGGAAGCTTTACTATATTATCCAAAAAAGCTAAGAACTGAAATAAAGTTGAATTGTTTCTGTAGCTGAAAGTATGCAGAAGTTTTAGTGAAAACACTAAAAGCACAACATTTTGAAAAGTATGAATGGGTTTTAAAAGTTGAATAAAAGTCATAATGTAAAAAAGATGTGGAACATGTTATGGTTTGAATGGAGATTCTAGCTGAAAGCATGAATGACTAGATGTGAGTTGGAAACATTTAGAAAAAGAGTATGAAGATTTGGAAAAGTTTGAAATTGTCTAATTAGCATGAATGGGACTAAAACGTTGAATATCGCAAAATGTAAGAAAGATGTCAAAAACCTTGAAGGTTTGAATGGCTTTTTAAGTTTAAAGTAGGACTAAGCAGATAAACGTATTTGGAAAGTCTATCTCAGTCCTGTCTGGCCCGTATCTGGGTTCTTTTATTTTGAAATTCCAGCCTTGTATATGGCCGTTCAGTGAACTCCTGTTTCCATCTTGGGGCTTTTATCTTGAAAATCCAGCCTTGTCTGTGAACATAAACTCTCTTTTTGAAATTACATCCTTGTCCATGGTCTCCCAGTAAGGTTCTCTTGTCATCTGTGGGCTTCTGTGTTTAAAATCCAGCCTTGTCCATGACCCTCTGAACGTTCCTCTTAGCATCCACTGTTTTTATTCTGAAATTGCTGCCTTGTCCATGGCCCCCCAGTAACCTCCTGTTAACATCTGGGGGTGCGTGTGTGCATGTAATGGTTGAAGAGATGTAGATATTAAGTCTATTGTTTGTTTCACTCTCCGGAGCAGAAGGTGGTGGCAATACACCAATAAGCTGGATGCCAACTGCCGTAAAACTGTAAGAAGAAGTTTATCTTGAAAATGCTGTTAGCTTCTGTCATCATCTATGGGCTTTTATTTTGAAAAAACTGCATCGGTCCCAGCCCCCAAATAAGCTCCGTTAGCATCATTGGGTTTTTATTTTGAGAAATCCAGCCTCGTCATCGGTGTGTGTGTTCACAGATATAGAATAACCAGTTTGTTTGTCCCCGTTAGTGCGTGCGTGTGTGAGTGTGAGAGACAGACACAGACAGAGAGAAGTAGATTTCAATGTATTAACAGTTAAAATGGACAGAGGTCACAACTGCTAAAAACTCAACATCAATTCACCAATCAGCACTGAGGTACAAAGTAATGGAGGTTTAATCAACTAATCAAAATCACCTGTGTCTATCTGTTGCTTAAATGTGCTCGGTCAAAAGCGTAGCCATTATTAGCTCCTGTTACTTGTTAGTATGTGATCAATGACAATAGTCAAGTGCATCCCTGGGGCCAGAGCAGGCGAAGTTGAATCCTATTTGAAACTGCTGGCTAAGGATAAGCCTAAATATGTTAAGATTGTTATTCACGTTGGTGGTGATGACAGCTGATTACGCCACGAAAGTCACGAAACACATTATCTAAAGATGTAGTTTCTCTAGATGGCATTGCCCTGGCCTCTAGCGCCACATTGAGGAATCTTGGAGTTATATTTTATCATGATATGTCCTTTAACTCCCATATGAAACAAACTTAACGGACTGCCTTTTTTCACCTACACAACACTGCAAAAATCAGGCACTTAAAAAGATGCAGAAAAACTTGTCCATGCATTTGTTACGTTTGAGCTGGACTATTACAACTCCCTATTGTCAAGCTGCTCCAATAAGTCCCCTAAGACTCTCCAGCTGATACAAAATGCTGTGACACATTTACTGATAAGAACCAGAGATCATATTTCACCAATATTAGCTTCTGTAAAATCTGCTCCCTGTAAAATCCAGAATAGAATTTAAAATCTTTCTCCTCACCTACAAAGCTCTTAATGGTCATGAACCATAATATCTTAAATAGCTCATAGTACCCAATTACCCCACTAGAGTTCTGCACACCCAGAATGTAGGTCTCCCTGTGGTTCCTAGAGTCTTTAAAAGTAGAATGGGAGCCAGAGCCTTCAGCTATCAAGTTCCACTCCTGTGGAATCAGCTCCAAGTTTGTGTATGGGAGGCAGACCCCCTCCTCACATTTAAGAGTAGGCTTAAGACTTTCCTCTTTGATAAAGCTTATAGCAAGCTTATAGCCTGACTCAGGTGAGCCCTGAGCTGCCCCTTAGTTACGCTGCTATAGTCGGAAACTGCCGGAAGACTCCCCTCTCCCTCTCCATCTGTACACAATCTTATCCTATTAATGCTTGTTACAAACTCGACTGCAAACTCAGGTTAGAGGAAATAAAGATAAGATTAGTTAAGAGCAGTAAATAAGGTGCAGAGACACAAAGCCTTTGATCTTTTTATCTTATGAGAACCGTGCGTGCGTGTGTGAGTGAGAGAGAGTTACCAGTGTGACGAGCAGTTGAGCTGTGTATGTCTGTCTCACAGTCCTCCTCTACAAGAAAGAAATATCAGACACACAGTGAGTTAGAATTATACTCCAGAGACTCAGTTAGATTGATTAGTGTAGCTCTTCTAGGTTTTAGTTTATTCTATTTATGCTACAGCAGTCTTTGTTGGGACAGTTTTTTAACCTGTACCAAGGGAAGGTCAGGACCCGTGTTTATCAAGCATCTCAGAATCAGTACAAGGAAGTTAAAGACATATAAAATCCTCTTCTTGGAAAAATCATTTCAGTCTGATGTAGTTTTCCCCAAAAAATAGAAATGCATCCTTATGAATCATCTTTCACATCTTTCCTTGACTTCAAGACATTTTCCATCGAGGTCACGGAAAAGTGGTTAGTAATTTCTTTAACTAACCATTTCTTTGACTATTAAACCTTCCTTAGGTTCTATAGCTTTACTTTGTGTACAGGTTTCTCAGTGTCGGTCAGATTTATACAACCTGTCCGGCAGTGAGCTCTGTGTCCTCTGGCAGCTTTTTCCCATCGATCAAACAAACTCCACTCTGAATCTGATGTGCCCACACTTTCAGTCCCTCCTGAAACAAAGCACGACCTGAGAACAGTTCCACTGACGTTCCTGAAAATGGATTGATGCGTGTATGTGTGTGCATGCTAACCTTAAGACATTCATCTATGTTTTCTGTTCCGGCTCTGTTGTCTGGTAGAGGTACCAATATGTCCAGATTTAAACAACATGACACCATGCTCCAGGAGGAACACACACCTGACTGGTACTTCCAGTCTGCAGGCTTGGCCCTGCTCTAGAACAGCCAATGAAATGAATAAGACTGACACCAACACAATGCTGCTTGTTTAAATCTAAATTTCATGTAGATCATTCGACACGTATATAAGTTGGCTCTTCACTCAGTTCAAACAACTTGAGTGTGAGTCAGGAGCTTGAATCTTTAGTTCCTGACCCAAATCATACCCAGTCAACTGACATTGAACATAATCTGGATGGACCTTTGGAGTGTTTCTCTAAAGTTCAGTTCAGACCGGATGGGCGACAAAATGAAACCGTTATGGAATGTTGCAGGGAGAAGTTGCAGCACTGTGAACCGGTCCATCTCAGCTTGACTCAAGCCAGCTGATGGCTCAACAACACTAAAAATGCAAGTGTAGCAAGTACTCACTATCACTATCCTCATTCATATTTTAAGATGCTACAAATGATATCCAACTACAAAAAAAGCTGGAAAAGCCAGCAGTTAGAACAGAAGTACAGAGAGTTTTTGCTATGGAAACTTTTCCATAGGTTTACAGATTTCTGAACATTGCAGACCAGAGCATTGCAGGTAGTTGCAAGTTTCAACTCATCTCATTGCCAATCTTTGGTCTGAACTGGGCTTAAAGCAGCTGAATATCTCTTTACTTTGAACATTTCAGCTTTCCTTTACTATGGGTAGATCAGTGACGAAGACTCATCAGTTCAAAATCATTTTTAATAAAGACTCAAGTACATTTTGAAGAAAATGTGCATTGGCTTAAAAGTGTAATCATTGCAGATGGAGCCTGTGACTTTGTGAGAAATGAAAGATGTAAACTAACCTTGGGATCTTTGATGTCAAATGTTCTGCAGATAGTTCTGGTATGT
Organism: Gadopsis marmoratus; assembly: GCA_036023855.1. NCBI lineage: Eukaryota > Metazoa > Chordata > Actinopteri > Centrarchiformes > Percichthyidae > Gadopsis > Gadopsis marmoratus. The sequence goes on from JAVQJF010074841.1 coordinate 13,931, forward strand.
GGGGTTAAAGACTATACACTATACACAAACAGTATCTGGTAGCTACCTGATCCAATCTGAAGGCTGTGCAAAAGGATACTTTCTGGTTTTGGGGTTGACGTGCAGTGTGACACAGTCTGTGACGTCATCGTCAGCAGGTTTCCACAGATGCTCCAAGGAGATCAGGTTCTCCACTGCAAAAACCAGCTGCACACACACAGGATCAGAAGAACAGAACACACTCACAAGTACGTGCATATGGGTATGTGTAAATGTTGATCATCACTGTACATAAAGCATTTGTCTCTTGGATCCCGTCCCAACTAAGCTGTTAAAGGAAGTTCTACCATTAGTTAGCGCTTCCTTACTAAATATGATCAATCTGTCCTTATTAAAAGGCTATGTACCACAGTCCTTTAATGTAGCTGTAATTAAACCTCTTCTTAAAAAGCCTATTCTTGATCCAGGGGTTTTATCAAACTATAGACCAATATCTAACCCTCCCTTTCTCTCCAAGATCCTTGAGAAAGCAGTCGCCAAACAGTTATGTGACTTCCTGTACAACAACAATTTGTTTGAGGATTTCCAGGCAGGATTTAGAGTGGACCACAGCACAGCACTGGTGAAAGTCACAAATGACCTTCTAATTGCATCAGATAAAGGTCTTGTCTCTGTACTTGTCTTGTTAGATCTTAGTGCTGCTTTCGATACCATTGACCATCACATTTTGTTGCAGAGATTGGAACATTTACTTGGCATTAAAAGGCTTTTCATGCTTTTATTTCAAGTCGACTACTGTATATATCGATTACTGTAATGCACTTTTTATTGGCCTCCAAAAAAAAAAAAAAACACTGACAGACTTCAGCTCATTGAAAACACTGCAGCTAGGCTGTTAACCAGAACCAAGAAGAGAGAGCACATTAGTCCAGTTTTAGCTGCTTTGCACTGGCTTCCTGTAACATCTAGAATTGATTTTAAGGTTGTCCTTCTGGTGTATAAAGCCATAATTGGGCTAGGACCAAGCTACATTTCCAACTCCCTTGACAATTATTTCCCTTCAAGAACACGCTGATCATGCTGGATTACTGAATGTTCCCAGAAACAGCAGTAAGAAAATCGGGGATGCAGCCTTTATCAATTATGCCCCAAAGCTATGGAACACACTGCCAATAGATATCAGGGAAGCCAGCTCGCTACATATCTTTAAGAGCAAACTTAAAACTAATTTTTTCACTTTAGCATTTAATTAGCTATCTGCAATTTGCTTTTTAGTTGCTTTTAAACATTATTTTAAAGTTTTTAATTCAATGTTATGCACTGTTGCCCTTCTTTTAAATATGCTAATTTCATGCTTACCATTTGTTACATT
>JAVQJF010074856.1:0-55021 GCA_036023855.1 Gadopsis marmoratus
CTGTACATTTTAAGACTATCTTGCCAGACTGAACGTGTTTCTTCCAGATTGGTAGAACGCCATTTCCTCTCAAGTTTACGTCATGTTTGCTTTAATTTGCCGGTTTGGGGGTTATACCATGGAGCTAACCTCCTTTGTTTTATCTTTTTTAAAAGTGGCAATAGTGTCATTCGCACTGAGCCTGCAGCACCATCAACAAGATGATCAATGTGGGAGGGACAAAGGTTTCTCTGTTATATTGAGATACGGCACTGAATTAAATGACGATGGAATCTCTGTCTTGACTTTAACTACAGCACTTTCAGAGATTGGCTGGGATTGGATCCAGTCCCCCCCCCCTGCGACTCTTCGGGATAAGCAGTATGGATAATGAATGAATTAATGAAACTTTCAGAGACATCTAGTGTAGGAATGTTTGCCTAATGGCGTGTAGTCCAGTAACAGGAATTCAAAAGTTATTAAATAATAGTCGGATAATAAAGGATTCTGTGGAAAGACTATTAGATGTTCATTTTCAATGCCATAGACAAGAACAAGGTGGAGGGTGTGGCTAAAACAGTGAGTGGGTTTATGTACACTCTGACAGAAGCCAATCAAATCTAATAATGAGAAACACAGAACTAAGGTTGTCATTATCAACGTCCACATGAATATTAAAATCACCTACAATAATTGCTTTGTTCTGAGAATTCTGCATACGGTCCAGGAGCGCGGTACAACTATTTTGATTTATCCAGATTTCTAGATAAGTGAGTGGCTCTAGCCAAAGTAGGATGAATGCCATCTCTCCTAATCAGCCCAAGTCTTCTCCAGAAAGTCTGCCAATTATCTACAAAACCCACGTCATTACCTGGACACCACCTTGGTATATGCACCTTCTGTTAGCGGAAAGCTAATGTTTGTGGAAATGAGGTCTTCGATCTCTTCCCTCTGGATTAGACGTCTCATGTAATCATCCCTTCCGCTCATCATCTTGTCATCATCATTTTTCTTCTGTATATTAATAGCCGTCATGGGAATAATACCAGTGGATTGGTTTGTTTTTAAAGTTTGACTTACCGTATGTCTCCAGGCTATGCCATGATTAGCAGCTAGTCCCCAGTAACACTGACATATGGGAAGCATCAACCTTCTGAGCTGTCACTTCCTTCCTCTTTATTTTCTCTGCCATGATGGAGAATCGGTGGCTATGTCTGTTCTTCAATGCCCTTGCCCATTAGAAAGGTCACCTCAGGTCATTAAGGGGGTTGCCCGTGGACCAGAAGTAGACTTTGGACCAATGGGAAACCAGCAGGATATGGACTGAAATAGTGGATAGGAGTTCTACCTGTATTTGTGCTTGAGCTTTATGAGGACGGAAAGGCTCACTGGTATTGGCTTGTTTACACTGTTTGGAAAGCGCTGATCTTTTGATTCATATAATTGGCCCTCGACTCAATCAATCAAGGTATCAATCAGTGGTCTGTGGTTTAAGTAAACATATTAATCGTTTTAGATTTCTGCTCCCCTGATGGCGCCCCAAAGGAAAGGTCAACTTTGAGCGGGAAGACTGAAGAATCCCAACTGAAGGTAGAGTTTCCATCATAAGCAAACACACTAATTAGTTGAACAAGCAGAACAACCATCATTAAAGGCAACAGTTCTGTTGTGACGCACAGAACATAAAAGCTGCTCGGTCCTTCTCCCATCAAGGCAGGAAATGACTCTGTATTGAGGAATCAGAATCAGGTTTATTGCCAATCCGGTTTTCCCATACAAGGAATTTGCTTTGGTATTTAGGAAAATTTTAACATTATAAAATAAGATACAATATATATTGTGAAAATTAAGAGCTGTACAGTTTGTGCAGGACGTGCAATATATTAACCAATGGATCAGCAACAGTTCACTAAACAATATGTGCAGTGTACAAAGATAATAATCCAAGATGTGCATTAATCTAAAGCTTTGATGCAGATGTGGATGCTTTACCTTAATACAACATATTTGTTTCAGCCAGCTAGAGGACCATTTACCCTCCATGTGCAGTTTTTGTCACAGAGACACCGTTTGCCTGGAAATTTGAGGACATTAAATGCTAACGCTATTAGAATGCATTGTGTCTGACAGCACTGAATAAAAGGTTCTTTCCCTCTGTTGTGGATGGGATGAGGTCTTGTTGCTTCACCTTGTATTATGTATTCATGCTTACGTCATAGCAATGCCATCATCCAATATCATTTTAATTTCTGAATTTAAAAACACTTAACAGGATGGCGCCACTCTAGGCGCTCCAGTTGAAAATGGTGTTTTCCCATTACTACCTCACTTATTTGTATATTCAGCTATGTATGTTTACAGTTATGAATGTATTTACCATACAAAACTGTATAGATCTTTGTTTCTGTTTCTTCCTTGTGAAACAGCGTGTCATTTTATTTTAACTTTCTATACTAATTTAATATATTTATCCAGTTTCTATATGTTCTGTATGTAGCATGGAGGGAGCTGCAAACATTTAATTTTGCATTTCATTGTGCAACCCTTTTATTATATAGTGCTATGTAAGCTGAACATCAAAGCTAATTTGGATGTTGTGTGAACAGATTTCTCTACAGTACAGTGTTCTGATGTTATTATTAAATTCTTTTTCCATGTCATTTGTTACTATCATGCTAACTCTTAACTCTAGATTACATAACCTCTACTACACACACACAAATATACATATACTTATTTTTTTATAATATCCCAGGATAATCCTGCACCCTACTGTACAACATTAACTGCTAATTTGCACTTCCATTGTAAAAGACATGATCATTGTACAGTGTATTTTCATTACATATGATTTTGGTCCTACTTTTAGGCTCTCCTGTCAGCTTTAAATTTTATTCTCCAGCCCTTCTTCCATCAATTTGTCTGAGAAACCCCCCTCCACCAAAACACTGCAGCAGAATCAGTTATACCGATTGTATTATTGTGACTGTTAATGTTAATAATGGTATTTTGATTAACTGACTCCCAGGTTAAAATTCACTCATCCTACTTGTAATTAACACTCGGAGGCTGAAATTAAAATTTGTTCCAGTCAGTGACTTTTACAAACAGTAAAACCCGCATAACAGTAAACGGAGCAGAGTTTAGAGTAAAACAATTATTTCTGAAGTGCCCATTGTTCTGTATGCAATGACCACAGTTGCTTGTTTGGCATGGCTTCTCCACCCTCCGAAAAGTCACTCGGCCAATGAGACGAGTTCTGTCTCTGCCACCCAGACAGTGTTTGTACGGCTCAAATTGCAATCTGCCTCTCTCGCTCTTGCTCACTGTCACTGGTGTCGGTACTGCTGCTATTTTTTTTTCTGAATTCTTTAAATGTGTGGCAGCTGGGCGTTTGGGCAGCAGCCGCCCTGGTGGTCTTTCAGTCCTCTAATTGCAACGTCCACCTCCCCCTCCTCCCACTACCCTCCTCCAGCCCTCTCTGCTGCACTGTTCCTATCATCGGTGGATTTACAGCCCAATCACTGTTGCCATGGAATGCAACATCTCGTGAAACAGTAAAGCAAGTAGTGTTCATAATGGAGGCACAAGTGGTCTGACCTTACAAGCGGAGCCGAGTGTTGCACGTCAGCGGGCTGTCAGGTCTGTTCCATGCGGTCAGTCAAACTGCAGTTCTTTATAAGGATTTGTCTCTGTAGTGTTACACATATCCCTGCACCAATGGGGTTGAAAGGACACCTTATAAAGTCAGGCTGAAGATTAACTAACCCCTGCCTTCATTACAGTGCAGAGACAGGCCGCTCCAGTCATTAGACAGAGCCCTGTACTACTGTAACTGTATCGAGGCTGGCTCATTTCACACACACCTCCTAATGGCTTTGCCAGAGCGGCCCCTGACTGGCCCGAGCTCTTGTAATAAGAGGTTTGGCTCTTTAAAACAAAACAGACATGGCATACCTCCAGCTGGGTACGGTGTTGTACAGTATAGCAGAGTGAAACCAGGGGTCCACGTTAGATTTAGTGAGCATATAATGCAGCACAGTAAGACTGAAGGTACTGCAGGGGAGTAGTGGGAGACGCAGATGATGAGAACATAACCTTTGTGTCCATCCAGACATCCACTCCAGTTCTTTTATCCCCACATGCATGTACTTCACTCCCCTCTCTTCATCTTCCTGTGTCCTAAAGCGTGGTCGTCTTCTGGCTCGGCTGCAGGGTTGAGAGTTCGATCCTGTTTTTATCTTTTTTACCAGAGGGGCAGTGAGGTGGACAGCAGGCCTGTGACACGGAGACGGATTAAACACTGTCATCACCCTCTCCTCCCACACAGCTCAACACTCCATCACACCGACAGCAGGTCCCAGTCCTCCCAAACCAAAGCCAAACACATGCCGGACCGCAGAGAGACAGGTAACTCCTCTCTGATACGCAGCATATGTTGTCCTGTGTCCAACCTCAACGTACAGCTCGACCGCCTGCATTCCCAGTCTACACAGGATACGGTAATATTGGACTTTATTGGACTCTTTACTGTGCCTGTGCATGGAACGCATTGACCTCCCATTAAAGCTACCTCATGAATCCCCTCTAGATCATGAGCAGACGTTGAAAATGGAACTGTTCGTGTAAAAGAAGCAAAATCTAAATGTATTGAACCAATCATGCCGTACCACAATAACGGCCTTGGGTCTTTTCTTTTCATGTGACCCGTCAGGTATTTGAAGCCAGTCCTGAAACCTGAGGAAATAAACTGAGGCCATATTGTTCACATATTTAGTGCTTCACACCTTTTGTCTCATGGCCGCGATTCTTTCTCCAACACATTCGTGTTGGTGCACAATAATTGGCAGGACGTTGACATTTTCCATGTGCGCGTCAAATTGCCTTTAAATTCAAAGAGCTTTTATAGGTATCAGAGGAGCGACATAGAAAATGGCTTTAATTCAATTCAAGCAAAGGGGCCTCAAATGCTTAAAATTGTCCTGTAAATTCTAAAATTACAGTAAAGGAAGGATTTAATACCCTTTTTTTCTGTGCTCTCTCAAGGAGGTACATGTTAAATTATTGAAACAAAACCAACTTAACCCAGCATGCAGACACACAGTGGCAGTGGCAGGAAGGTGGTCGTGATTCTTGGTGCCCACAGCTGTAGATTACCCACAAAAATTTCAGGACGATTATTTTACTTGAAAGCAGGGGTATTTTAAGGGGGAAGGGGCAGAACAATATTCTATCTGGGTCCCAGAATCTTTAGCTACCACCCCGGCTGGTGGTCCATTTGAAATCATAAAATATAATGTCTGACAGCTGTCTGAAGTCCTTTTCCTCAACGTCAGGTCCTTACATTTTGTCTACACTGTCTGGATGTTGTCCCGGACTTTAATTTTCCCACACTAAATCCAGAAAATATTCACATTCGTAAAGGTTGACACTTACAGACTAAAAAGACACGGGAGTCAAGTCAGAAGAAAGAGGCAGACACTGGATCGAAGCTGGAGCCGTAACGCCAAGATCGCAGGAGGGTGAAGTAGAGTTTATTTTGGATGTAGTTCCTGCATTGTGATGAGTGCAGCATGTTCAATTGGGATTTGAGCCATTGTGTCAATAAGTCCAATATTTTTGGTTCAGAGAGTGAATTAAAAAGGGGGGTGGAAGAGGAAAAACAATGTGGGAAAGAGTCGAGAAGAAAATAAAAACCAGGACTGCTCATTCACACGTCCAAATCTTTTAACCCACTGTTTAAATGTCAGTCTGCTGTCAAAAAAAACCATCCTCCCACTGCCTGAGTAAAGGCAATATTAGCTGCAGCCAAGCATAAATGAAAAGGCATTTTACTGTGAATATCAGAAGAAACACCTTGGATAATTAGTGTTGAAAACCAGTAAAATTATTCCGCTGTGAAGAGCGGAAACGACTCCATCCTGTGCAACTGTTAATGGAAGTAAAGCCCTACAGACTTTACTCAGTCCGACACCAGCAAGGGTCCGTAGCAGCATTTAAACACCGTTCAGGGTCGGGAGAAAATCTGATTCAGAAAGGAACGGTGTCCTCTGGAGGGAGGTGGAGGTGTGAATCTGACATGAAGCAGGTTTAAGGAGCAGTGGTCCCTGTTTAACGGTGGAGGTGGAGGACTGACGCGTAGCACATGCAGCCTTTATGTGGGAGAGTGGAGTTTGTGTCCCGTCACGTCACTAACAGTTAATACTGGCTACTGTAACCATTATTTTTCTTCTCCTGGCCTCAACTAAACCAGGGATGTCTTGTGCAGGTTTTGTAAAAAGACGTTTAAAAATCTTGGCTTTTGACATATTTTAAACATTCTGTGGTTTTTGCCTAAGAAAACATTGATTTTCAATCATTGCTGAAAGTCAAATCAAACAAATAACGCATTCTGAAAGGTTTCGTAACAATCAAGCTCATACTACTAATTTGTAATAGCAGATACATTTGAAAGCAATGAAACGCAAAATGTTGAATCAGTAAAATGTTTCTCTACAATATCCGCTCTTGTAAAACAATATTTGCTTGTTATTTAAAAGAAAAAAACTTTATTGCAATGTTTCCTTCATAATCTTCCAGAGGAGTGTTTAGTTCAAAGTTATTAAATAACAGAGACACGAACTGAACCAAAGCAAACAAACAAATCTCAGGCTACACTGAAATGTTATTTTAGTCTATCTGTGGGGTAAATCTTCGGTTAAGGGCAGGGAACAGTTGGGGCTTGTGATTTAATAAACTCTACAGAGACTTAAAGTACAAGACAGGACGTGTTCACTTTTATCATTTAACCAGAATCAGGATCTTTCCCTAAATTTAACCAAAGGGCTTTTTGTTGCCTAAACCTAACCACACACGCGTCTCCAGGGTCAGAACACTGCAGAGGGCCTCGCTCACAGCTTGCAGTAAAGTGACTAAATATTAAGAGTGTTTGTGCATTTACTTTGAGTTTCAAACCTCACCAAAGGTAACTAGTATTGACCTCTGTTTCTCCCGCTCTGACTGCCGGCCTGCTATAACAGAACCGTAACTGATCCTGTTTGGACGCTATTGACCCTCCGCTGGGCCAGCGTTCTCTCCTCCTCCTCCTAACTGCTGGAAGCACTGCTCTTATTGATCTCATTCTTTAAGTGTTACCATAAATTCCCTCCCCATTAGTTTAAACTGGACAGCCTTTGGCCCACCCCATGATTCATCCGGACGGGCCTTCACAGAGAAAGAAGAGTCCTCTCTCCTCCCCATCTCCTCCAGACTGCTGTTCATCCCTCCTGTGCTCCCTCTTATATTACCTCTCCATCCGCCACTCTCCTTTTCCAGCCTTTCACTCACTCTCCTCTGTTTAAGTGTTGTGCTTCCTGGATTCCTGCAGTACAAAGTGCTTCTATGGGAGAGATTGAATTCACCCCCTAATTTGGTTTTGATCCTTTTTATCTGCGTCATTTGCTTGTTGGACGTGTGGCCACGGTCATCGTTGTTGCTATGTATGAATTCTTAAAAAGGTGAATAGTAAGTTTACAGCAAACAAGCCCTGACAGAAAACCGCTCCGTGAAACTAAAGTACTCTTCCTGAACAGGCTGTTTAATGGACTACAGATGAGTTTCAACAGCGCACACAAGAGCTGGGTGACGTTGCATTTTGCAAATACATTTTGAGGTTCGTGTGAGCTCGCTTGGGCGCCAGATATGTGAGGCGGTTGCCAAGTAGAGCAAAACAAATAAAATAAAATCTATTTAGTCTTTTTCTTTTCTGTTATTGTCTACTTACCTTATGCTATCTGGTGTCCCCCCTGCCCCCCTCCCAGAAAAAGGTGAAACCAGTGCAGAATGCAAAATAATCTTGCTTTAAATGAGCATTTCACCCAAACGGTGCAGCAGACAGCAACAAATGCACCAACCGAACACCATGACAATGCCAGTGCTGATATGGTTTCTTGCTCCTATCACATATCTCATGATCACCCTCTCCTCCACCAAGTCCTGCAGCTTCTCAGGTGTCATGTGATCCCGGGGCCCTGGGTTCAATTCCCCAGCGGAGTGTTTTCTGATCAATCTCCCTGAATCGTTTCGCTAAAGCATTTGGAGGAGCTCTGAAGTGTGAAACGCTGGACGCACAAATCGTTTCTGGGTGAAGCCATATGTAAAGGCTTTAAATGTAAAGAGGGCAATAATAATGTTGGTCTGGGGCCAGCGTCGGCAACAGAGGAGCTGCTGGAAGGATGTCTGGGTGAGAGTTTCAGTAAGCAGCAGGGATTTCAATGCCGCTCATGAACATTTTCTCACGGTCTGTTGTGGGGAAGAGAGATGAATTCTATGCTGCATTAATGCTCCTGAATTACAAATCATAACTGTTGCCCGGTGTTTCAGGGCTGTGTACAGACCTCAGTGCAAGTCAACACGCTTGATTGTGCGCTCTCCACATGCTTCTTCTTGTATGTGTGTTCGTTTGCACATATACATGCATGTGTGATCCAGCAGGAAGAGCTAAATTGGCTTCAAGAGATCAAAGTGGTAATGTAATCAGTCTTTCAAACGCAGGGCAATTTGTGCAGGACGTTTTGATTAAAAAGCCTGTGCATCAGTGTAAGGAGCCTCACCCACCTCCATGGCAGCCAGTTAGCTGATTAATACCCCAGAGGACCCAGTAACCAACGGCCTGCCCATTACCACTACACTGCTGTCCGAGCGGGTGAGGAGGGAGAGAGGGAAGGAAAGAAGGGCAGGCCGAGACCTGAACAGTGTGCTGCAATAAATCAGCACCATCCACCGTGCACATATACACTGTAATACTTTTATTTGTGTTTATATGAACAGCAACCGCATGAACATAAACCATAACTAGTACAAAACACTGCTGGACACTGTGTTTTGTCACATTTACACAGCGCAGTTCCAAGTAAGGGCACAAATAGAAACGCCCTCCTCCAAATGTCACTGCAGACACAGAACAGAGCAGCACGTTGGCAGCAGTCTCCACTACATCTGTAAATCTCGCACCACCAGGTTACGACATTTAAGACAAATATCAACACAAGAAGTCTGCATGTAGATTCGCAACTAATCTGCCAAACGGAGCAGTCGATATGGGGCGCGCTAACTCCAGATTTCAAAAAATGACAATTGACAAATACTTTATGGTTATGGTGTTGCAGATTAAAGTTAGGCGACAAAAACACTGATTCAACTTTAATTATAGCACTTTTCAAGGCAGTAGCTACAAAGAGCTTTAGTAACTCCAGGAGACCAACGGGGTATTTTAAGATGCCTTTTAAAATAAGGCCGTCAGAGCTTTCTGCATGGATGACGTGTTTTTGTAGGCCAGCCGGGAAGTTAGCGTTGCCCTAGTTCCAATGGGATTTTTCCATTGGATCCGTGGAAATCCATGTGGAAAATGTAACAGATGTATATAAAATGTATGTCTGTTTCATGTATTCATTTGTGAATACAGATTCCTACTGTACTTGCAAATGTTTTACAAAACCTCTGGTCATCATTTTCTGAGTTGTTATCATTGCATTTGTCCAATACAGTTTTCCCAGCTTCACAATTGCTTCCAGTAAAGACTTCAGCGGCTGACTCCTTGTCAACCTTTCTTAATTTTAAATGTTGGCACTGGACATACAGCCTGTCCAGCAGAATCATCTAATCCATCTACAATAGAAACAGCTTCTATTATGGATGAATCACTTCCTCAAGACTGAACAAAACTACAACTGACCTCCAAATAAAACAGACAAAGTTCTACTATTAGTTTCTAATTTCAGCAATAACAACATCTGCACAGTTGGCTGCTAGATGACTCATTATTTTCGACTATTGTAACATGAAGGGTGTAACACAGAAATGCTTGTATTTCCACAGAGATTGGAACATGCTGAAAGAGACCTTATGTACTTAATATCCCAAACAGCAACCAGCCCCACTGCTGCTGTGCTACATATCCACCTCATTAGGTCCATTAATCTGGTCTTGGGCCTCTGCTGCTGGTCGTGGCAGGCCTTTTTCATTATCTGGTTGATTTACTGCTCAGAATCACTGTGTTTCAGAGCCACTTGAATATCTGAGGTTGAGGAAGGAGTTTGATTCCTGATTCAGAGCGCTGTGCTCCGACCTGTGTGTGAGGGCTTGTACATCTACAGTACTGCGTATAATAAGACGTCAGTCTGACTCACTCTGCACCGATCGGAGGTCACCAGCTTGCTAGGATATGATCCAGGAATTAAATGTCAATGAGTATTTAATCTATCGGATTCTGCACCGTGTTGCTGGATAAGGTCGCACGGAGTATAATGAAGTGTTGCTATGTTCAGTGTAATGTGTTTTATTTATTTTTTTAGTGGCTTGTTCTTGCGCGGGCAACTTGGCAGCGATGTTAAAACTGAATATTATTTAACGTGCAGTGGAAAAATTATTTTTACCTTTATTAGTTTGAAATAATTGGTTAGCTGTGGTTCTTGGCAGCATGCAAGAGGCTGAGATATAATCACTTCACTTTGTCCATCAGCCAGACTAAACACTCCACTATTTTTTATGAGGTTAATCAAGAAAAAATGTGGTATGGGGACACTCGACTCCACCGTAACACCTCTGTCAAATAAATACTTTATATTGATGAGAACTTCAAATCTAAATGGGGATTTTTTTTTAATAGGAGTTTATGCACTTCAACTAGAGATCCTGAACCTGAATCTTTAATTTGTACACTTTGTTTAATGAAAAACGTTAGGCTGGTGGTCCATTTGAAAATCATAAAAGGAACGCCTGACAGCTGCCTCTATTCCCCGCACACACTCAGAGTCCACTCGCTGACCCCGTTCACCAGCATCTCCATTAACCAGAGCACAGTGTGATTTCATTACATCGGGGCTTAATTGTGTTCGCTGCATCTCAGCGTGCTCTGGCAGAAACAGTGGCGTGAGGGCGGCTGGAGAAAACAGAAGATGGGAACAGCGGCAGGGACGTGGGTCAGAGGGGATGTCAAAGCTTTTATTCACTGGCTTTTAAAAGCTCTATTCCACACCACTGCATTCCCCCCGTCCACAGGGCTGAGAGCCAACATTATGTGTACTGGTCTCTAACACTACAGGCCCAATGAGATACTGCATATTGTCCAATTTAGTGAGGGACGGAGGTGATGGTCGTGGCTGTTCAACATATACCGGGGCGTGCTTTTATTCTGGTGAAGTGGAATAAAAGACAGCAACGCTCTAAAAATCTGGGTGAAGGTTTACCAGGAATAGAGGGAAATTAGCTGAGAAAACAGAATAAGTGAAAAGCAGGGAGCGTAGGTTCTCAAAACTCTTCACATAACCATAACCTTTAAAAAGCTTGAGCGTGTTCTTCTTTCTCCTGACAGCTGGTGCCTATTTACAACTATTGTGTAATCAATTTGGACAGCCGCAACATAACGGCAGTGGGAGCAGGTCACGGCAGAGACCTCACAGTTTGGTATAAGAGGAATTCGCCCCATCGGGAATAAACGTCAAGGTAGTCCTGGGTCCGTCTGTGCCCGACACCGGACATAGTTTGGTTTCTTTCTCCTCTGACTGGAGCTGAAACACCTGCTGTGACTTTGGTTCACACATCAGTCCATCCAGACGCCCACTGATTCTTCAACCGTCACAACACAGCAGAGACTGAGGTCCTGTCTGCTAATTTCACGTCAAATAAGTTTCACAAGGGCATGACCTTTTTTTCTGTGTGCATTCAGACACATCTGTATTCTGGTATGTTTACCTAATGTGGTACTTTTGTGCATGTGTAACTTTAGAGTGAAAGCAGACTGGACCCCATTTTTCTAGGGTGGGAAAAGAGACAACTTCCTCCCAAAAACGTGGCTTTTTGGGCCACGGTAGCAGCATGCCTGTTGGTCCACCAGTTTGGTCAAAACTGAAATATCTAAATATTTGATGGATTGCCATGAAATCTGTCACACACACACACTCATGTGACCCTCAGCATGAACTCTGAGAGAAACGTTGCTGGTTTGTTCTCTGGCCAGTTGCTACTACTAGAAACAATATGCTCTGCCTCCCATCACAAACAAAACCACTCCAGAGTTTGTTGGGAAGCGGACCGAAACCAGCCCCCGAGTGCGATTATTGTGTTTGCACCTGCCCAAACTAACCGCTCTAATCTGGCAAACGGTTAGATGAGAAAACTTAGTCTAGTTTAAACTTTGGCTGCATTGTTTTAGACCTCCAGCTTTTGTCGAGACATTCAAAACAGTAGAGCTGGTCCAGATCCGTTTTAAATCCCTTACCTTTGATGGGCTAATCAGTGGCACCTGGAGGCCAATTTGAGATAATACGGAACCTCCTCACAAGTAGTAATTGCCTCACTCCTCCAGGAGGTAGAAAAGACGGCGAGGCAATAAAGGATGAGGAACAGGTGTGGAAAAAGGAAGAGAGAACAGAGAAAGAAAGAAAAGGAGTGGAGCAAGGAAGAGAACGAGAAATAAACGGAGACGTCCTCAGAGACAGAAATGAAAGGATTCACCATGTACTGTAGATGTGAAAAAATAAAGATAACATCTACAGGTTCTGCCAGCAGCTGCAGCGGCTCTATTCTTTCAATTAAGCCCTTACTGTAAATACTTCTCCGCGCAGCCGTTTGTGGGATTACAAACTGTTCCCTGATCTGCAGTAAAAAAAAGAATCCACCTCCAAACCAGTTGAAAGGCCTGTGGTTAGCCGATAGCTTTGATTGCACCTAATGCTGATTTAACACTGCAAATGTTTGCAACCACGTTTCAAGTTTACGACTCGGAAACTATTTTGTTGAAATTGCATCCAGGCAGGTTGAGAGTGTTGTACCGTTTGAAGGGAAGAGTCAGGAGATTTTATTGTGCATAATTTGGTGTTAAACTAAGCCAATAATGCAGCCATTAATGATGGCCAAAAAAAAAAATTCTTATTTTCACATTCCGTTTTAAGCGCATTATTGCTTGTAACCATGGTTGGATTAAAGATCTCCATAGGTGTGAAATCAGAAACATCGTTCATTGTAGGTACTGTATGTTTTGCGTAGTTTTTTCTTCTACCAGCACAAACTATAAACCCTAAAGCACACATGCTGTGAAATATAACCTTTTTAGAAACCTGCTTTTTCTATGCATTCAAGAGACACAATAAACTAATAAAAGCTATACTGCTCCTTAAAAGCTGGCCATTTAATTTGTACATAAAGTGAGAGATTGTGTGGCTAGATTGACATTGGTGCCCTGACCAGGACTTTGCCTATTCCCGCGGTCATCCTTTGCCAATCAGTGCACACCCAGGATACAACGATGACTGATCCAGTTCGACTCCTGCACAACTGCAATAGTTGGTGCAGAAATTTGTAACAAGACTGTTAAGGTTTGAATGCTCCAAAACAAAAAGTCACCCAATGCTCATCTAATGCTGGAAATGTTTTGAGCCTAGTTTATAATTTACAAATCTGAAATCATTTCATTCAGAGCACTCTTGGAGAATTAAGTTTTCTCTGGATGGAAAACACCTTTTGAATTTATAGACCCTGTGAGTTTACACATGCAAGAAATGTGACTTGGAAGATTGCTCTCATTAGCATAAACGCTTTCAATTGGTGTGAAAGTGTAATTGTAGGTTTAAGAGTTTGGAGTGGAGAAAGTTTCCCCCTAGTTTTATACCCTTCTCCTGAATTTCCACTGAACTGGATGCAGAATTTCTCAGGAGGACTGGGACACACCTCTTTTACAGTGCTATTCCTGATTTAGCCTGACAATATCTGGAGCATTTAACATCTTCAAACCATTTGTCAGCAATCTATCAACATCATCACCACTCCTATTCCACCCAGGCTGGTCCACATTTTAAATAACGCATGTCTCTCCAGACCTGGCCCCCGGGTTGAAAACACGTCAATGGACGGTGTCAACGGATGGAGGTGAAGGTGAAGATTAGCTTGCCTCATACCAACTGCACCATGCAGAGGGGAGCATCTGCTGTCTGTAAGCTGCAGAATACGTCAGCCGTGATGACAGCAGTGGATGCAGAGACCTTTGAACTACAGAATATGGTGTACACATGCTGCATATTATTGGAAAGAGTAACGTCAATAGAGAAAAGCCCAGAATGCATTTCAGTGGAAGACTTCGTGCATGTACTTCATTACTGTTAAAGTTTATAACTCCAAATCCTCCCTGACCTTTTCCTGCCATCCTAATTACGGAGCCACAGTAAGACAAACAGCTGAGTGACGCCAAAAAGAAAGTGCCGTTTACATAACTAACGTACTTAACCTTGCCATCTTTGAGTTCATTATAGACCGAAATAGAAAGCTCTGTGCTGTACAGCTTTCATCAAAAACCCACTAATGCACTTTTTGCATTTTTATCCAAGCTCACTATTGAGATGGCAAGCTATCTAAAGCTGTGATGTGTTCGAGTGATATCTTGAGGGTGGCATTTGTGAGGAAAATGTCCACTCTCCTGGACGGCCCTGCAGGCAAGAACCCAGGTCTTTGTTTTTGATCATCCCCCGGCTGTCTTATGCATTAACTCACTTCTTTCAGCAGATGCACTCATAAATGAGTCACTTCATTTTTCATGTTGAGGAGCGGCACTATGAGACGCATTGTCAAGTCTGGTCTTACAGCCCTCGCTGCACAACGTGACTCTTTAGTACATTAAGCCACCCATCTCCACGCAGACGCATTTAAAGCCAGACAGTAACATTTTACTGTTATCATGATGTTGTGCATTAGTGGTGCATTACAGTGCTCTTAGCACGTAATGTTATTGTAGTTTGCACTGAATACAAATTAAGTTTAAATGGTTTGTTGTATGAGCTGCAGCTTTTTTTAGGCTGTTGAAAGAATCACTTCCTCCTTCATGTTTAAAGTTCAAAACACACATGTGCGATAAGCCAAGTGGATGATTTTACCACATTTCTCCCACGATTGTCGACTTTTATCTGGGAACCCTAACCCTTTTGCTTGAGTTTTGTCCCTTAAGGTGAAGATGTGCCAGAAATGCTGTTCTTATACGGCACTAAATTGGAGAGTGTAGTAATAATAATAATAGTAATAATAAACATTATTTATATAGCACCTTTTCATACAGGGGGTGTAGCTTAAAGTGAAGAAACAAGAGAGAGAAGAAAGAAAGCGGAAAATAAATCAATAAAACACAAAACGCATAATAAAATAAATATAAACCAAGCAAACATATTGGTATGCCAGGGACAATGATGTATTTGAAAGTAGCACTAAAACAAAGAAGGCTTACGACCAGTAAAATATGTCAAGAGAAACAACAGTAGAACAAAACAATATGTAAAACATAAAAACAGATAAAACCAGACAGGGGAAGATTGACAATTCATTAAACTCAGTGCTGAGTAAATACGTTTTCAATTGTCGTTTAAACACGTTCACAGACTTTGCATCTCGTATAGCCTTGGTTTGGGAGGTCCATAGTTAAAAAAGGCTGAGCTGCCAATTTTATTCGTGTGAGAATTTGTATTTAAGAAACCAGCAGCAGAGGATCTAAGAGGCCGTGTAGGATTATAAAACAACAAAGATTCAATAATGTAGGCCGGTCCCAAACCATTAAGAGCCTTCTGAACAAGTAAAAGAGCTTTAAAATCAATCCTAGAAGTGTAAAGGGTCCTCGAGTCAAATGAAATACAACAAATGAAGTGAGTTTTAAAAGCATTTTAACTGTGACTACACATGTCTGTGTCCATCATTATTTTTATATATTCTCACCTCCGCACCTTAAAAATACTTTACTCATTAATCCAAAATGAATATACTGTTATTACTTTGCCCATGCTGATTTGGCTTGATGTGTCCTCGACGACCTTGTTTGAAAGATATTTCTGTGGCTCATGAAGCCTATATTGTTTTAGGTTTCTGCCTCTATGCCAATACCACCAGTGCCATAAAGCTAACAAGTGCTCATTTAGTTACTCTCCTCGCAGCACTTTTAATGCACCGTTTTAATGACTCTCTGTAAGCGCAACTTAACTGTATATGTGTTGGGCTGTCAACAGGACCTCTGGGTATCTTAGCATATTTACTGTTGCAAAGCAGAGCCTCCGTATCGTCCCTACAAACCTATCAATCCCATTAACTAGATACAGACACAGGACACAGAGGTTGTCCAGTAGCCTTGCTCTCCTGCCATCATCAAAGACAAGACGTTGTTAAGAGTGCGTCGTGAAGCGCTATCCAAAGAAACGGCTCCTCTGCTCTGGCTGTTCAGTATCAGCCCAGTGCTGCTGGGAGAGAACGAGTGTGAGACCAGAGAGGAAGGGAGGGGAGGAACACTGGAGTCTAATATAATACAATTTAGTAGGAGCACTTCCATAAAGACGGTGAGTGGATCCACGTGGGCTGACTAACGACAAGCACAGCTGCATCTGCAAATTTGCCCAATCCCTCAGCTCAGTTGAAATGATTGTCTGGCCGTCAGTTAGTGCTCCTTAGGTTCTGGGTTGCTGCATGGACCTTCTTAGCTTGCACATTCTCTGTTTGTCTTTCGTGTAGAACACCACCTGGTCTATTCATAGTCATTTTCAGGCGATGTTTGGCACCAACACGTCAATAGCGAAGAAATATATTCACCCATTGGGAAACCATTGGGTTTCCGTCTGTAAAGGAGGCTTTATGTTTAAGAGAGCCCACAATGAGTGGCAAACTTTAACAAGGACTTGTGACTTAACAGATGTGCCATTTATAGATCAACCTGTCCATGCAAAGCCAGCATGCTACAGTGAAATCCATTGCACCATGTCTTCTTCATTAGTTCCCATGCTGTAACAACACACAGACAGGGGGGTTCAGGGAGTCTCTGCAGGTTAATGTCAGTCGGGGGTCTTTAGTTTCACACCCTGGTCCTTTTACTCCTGGAGGCCTGAAGGGAAACAGAACCAGTAGAGCTGTTCTGGGATCCGGTGACGCTTTAGGAAAACATGGTGTAGAAATGGATGGGAACGCTAACTTCTCCAGACAGATGTGTTGATAAGCCCTGAAAAAGAAAAGGCTTCAGTGTGGTGCTGTGAGAGGCAAGAGGAAACAGTGGAGGAAAGAGAAAATGAGACAGATGGGGCTAAAAACAAATAAGAGCAAATATGAGAAAAGGAAGGAGGTTTAAAAAATATGAGCCTTCTGCTCAGTTTTACTTGCAGCTCAGTCATATACTCTTTCAGACTATCCCTTCATCCCTCCCCTTAAATTAGCAGCTGTCAGACCCCCTCGCACTGTGGCGCTGATTGATGACCTCATCTGGGAGTTAACATGACACACTTTGTGTCAACTTTTCCGACTGCAGCACTCACGCTCTGCATTGTCCTCTTTGCTCAATACCTCGAACCGTTCATTATTTTGCCGCCTAACGCCGCTTGTCGTTACCCGATCTCTCAGAACCTCGACCCTCGGCCACGCAGCATGTGGTGAACAGACACTTGGCACTTGTTTCTTTTGGCCAAGTAACAGGTTATAAATACTGTCAAATGCAAAAAGTATGTTTGACTCAGTAGGTTTTGGTGAGGGAGGGGCTGGGGCTGTGCAGTCCCGTTGCTTCTCAACACACCCACACCCTCACGGTGCTGATGAGGCTGCAGAGGTCTGATTGATGACTGCGATTGCATTGGTGCTCTGGGGTTCATCTACAGTATGTGGGTGTCCCCTGAGTGAAACCTCTCATTTCCTGCAAAGACACAAGGGTGACGAGTGGGGAGGTGCTTTCTTTTTAGACAAAAAACAAATCCACTATAAGACTTGAGACCGTTTTAATCCCATCTAATATTATTATATATATCTGTCTTCTCCCTGTAATGGATCCTGCAGCCTCTCTTTGTTTTAATCACCACTTTATCGCTCATTTAGAAGATCAGGGATTGGTCAGTAGAGGATTGTAGTGGGAAAATGTAGCTTTTTTTATGACAATATGTTGACGTGCCAAGTGTGTTGTGAAATCCAGCATTGTTACAGCGTGGCTTTTTCGGAACAATAAAAGGCACTGCGGTTGCTGTGTGGTTTTTCACAGGAGGAGTAGTTATCCATTAGATGTGTCAGATATATTAGATGTGCTCTGAATGGTCAGATAAAATGCATGCTTGGGATTTTTGTTTTTCCTGAAAGTCAGCTCATAATGACTCGCAAGCATGACCTAAGTGGTGGTAAGAACGTCTCTAAATCAATTAACCCAGTTTTCTCCTCCAGTGGTTTCTTATTAATAAATGTGCATGTATTCCTCTCTAAATGTACTATATATATATATATATATTCAGGTTGAAAACTACTGTTTTACAAGATGTTCTTTTCACTCCCGTGTGTGTTTTAGAGGAGCAAACGTCCTCGTAAATCCGATATATTGGTTCTGCGATTGTGTTTTCCCGTATTACATCTTTTGTCATGCTCTTGGTTTGGCTGAATGGCAGCAGGAGGAGATAGGCTTCACCAGCTAATCAACAAAGCCACAAACATTGGAAGCATGCACAGTTCAGTTCTGGATTTTATATTCGCAGATCAACAGTCCACATGTGAACTGTCCAGATGTCATTCACAGAAATGTTTTTTTTATAGAGATTCAAAATGAATACATTACAGAAATCTGTGAGACCAAAGAAACATACTTAGACCAGAGTCAAATTCTTCAATCTACTTGTAATTCTAAGTTTTTTCTTATGGCAGATGCTTAAAACTATTACTGAAAAACAAAGGAAAGGAAAGAACAGCAGTGGTCAATTATTTTAAAGGGCACTCTTGTTATAACAGCTGAGAAAAGCAAGAATTTGTATTGACTTTTACTTCTAAGTAAGAGCAGCATTCTTTTCTCAAGTAATTTAGTGTACAATTAATATATTCTGTGCATAACTCCTTTCATATTCTTGTCTAAAAGGGAGGTTAAAACTGTCAAACCAGATGGTGTGAATGAGGTTATTTATTTCAACCAGCAAAAAGGTAAATCTTTCCACTATTAAAATGGCAGGACAGGAGAAGGAGGCATGTCAAGGTTTCATTTCACCCTCTGTGGTCCTTCTACTGAGAAACAGAAGAAAGCCAAAGTAAACAGGAAAGGGTTAGCATTGGAGGGATGTGAGACAAATAGAATAGATGTACTCTTTGTTCCTGATACACAATTACATTAGGCTCATTAATTCCTTTTATTGTCCAACAATGATGTTTTTTATAGAACGTTGGCCTTTTAAAATCATGGATTTTTCATTGTGTGCTTGTTTGTGTCATTTTTAAAAGCAAATGCTTTTTAGGTATTAAAAAATTGGCTGAGGGATGCGAGTCGCTATAATCCATCTCCTAATCTCTGCCTTTATAAATGATGTCTTCCCCCAAATGGAGTTTATTCAGAGAAGAGCAGAGGGAGAGAAATGGAAATAATCCCTTCGACCGTGAGACAGCCTTGCTTTATTGTCTCAGTGTAGTAGCCTGGCGCCCTAACACATGCAGGAGATAATGCTTTATCATAAAACTGATTTCCAGGTCCATTCGCCGGACCGAAGTGTGCTGTGGAGCAGATCGAGCTGTCTGCTTACTGTCACCCACACAGCCAGCTCGGTGCAGATGCAGCAAGACGTGCTGTGGGTACCCAGCGTCTCCGGCCCCGAGGAGAAGGCTCCACGGCTGCCATCTATCTTTCCTATCGCCAATGAAATCTCTTGCTCTCTCTTTCTTTTCACGCGCTCATATTACTCCGTATTCATCAGAAACGCATCTCCTTTACGCACCTACTGCGTAAACACACAGGGGATCCCACCTATCCTTTATTTTATGCACGCGTTGGATATTCAGTATTCATGTGGCATACAGCTAAAAGCATCTGGCCAGCAGCAGCAGAGGGCCAGTGCAGGAGAAACACAGCATCTCTCAATGTATTGTTGTTGACAGAAATAGAATCCATTACAAGGTGAGAGTGGCAAAGTAATTAGGAAAACCTGATATTATATATTATATGCGCTTTGCTTGAAAGTCAGTGCTTGTTTGTTAAGAGGAGTTTTGAAAGCAGGATTGATTTTGCTTTCACTGTTTCGCTTCATGTAACTGATATCAACAATGTTCCGTGAAGCTCAGCTCAGTGTAACGATGTCAGATCAATTTACCTTGCCCTGTTTCTCTATATATCATCAAGAATGTCCCAAAAAAAAAAGCCTCAGTACCCCGAGGTAGTTCACTCATTGTCGTTCATCAACCATGCTGCCAAGTGTATGCAGGGGAGAGACTTTAATTTGCCCATGCAAATGCTTAAATATATGCTTGTATGTGCATGTGTGTGAGCTGTTTTGTCTGTTTGTCATATACAAAAGTCCCAGCAGGACGAAGCGCCAACATGATTAGAGAGGAGAGATCATGCCTTGTCTTGTAATCAAACAGGAGAAGGTGCGTCTCACAAAAACATAAACAGTCTGTATGCTCTGTCTGGTCATTTCTGTCTGCTTTCTATAAAGACGTTCTGAGCACATAAAACTATGTGTTTCGACGTGGCACAAACTAGTATCTGAGAATCTACAGGGGAAAAACAAAACAAATTATGCACACATTTTATTGTTGGCGATAAGTTGTCTGCAGATCTTTATAGTTGTAGTGCTTTCATGTGTCCTTTTGCCTCCTGTGGGTGTCGCAGAAAAACATATGGTGCTGTGCTGTTGTTGTGGTTTTGGTGAACGCTACTCCGTAATAATAAAGGAAGAGTTATAGGGTAGTTGTGTCATCTTACAGTAAGTCACCTTGAGTTTATTTGCTCAGTAGATACAAAGCCTCATTGATCTTTGCAGGCAATGGCTCCCTGCCCAAACTGTCCAAAGATAAACAATGTTGTAACAGTTAATAGAATAAGAATATGCAAAGGAAGAGCTTTACAGTTTGCCTCTCATTCACAAATCTACGCGCACGAGAAATATGGGGTTCAGTGTCTTTCTCAAGGACACGTCGACATGTAAACAGCCGGGGATCGAACCAACAACCCAGTGATTAATTAATGGACACGCTGGTTTTACCTCCTCAGCCACAGCAGCACAGTCCACTTTACGTCCAGTTTAATTCGCATTTTGTTTAAAATAGTACAACAGATTGTTACCCCAGGAGGAGCCCCAGGAGAAGCCAATTCGACATAGTGGGCAAATCATGTAATTACAACGTGTGGGTCCGCCATCATTCAAACAAGTGGCTGTCTACATTGAAGCAAAGTATGCTTTTTGTTATTTCTGTTTGTTTTCCCGTTGAAATTACGCACAAGCTCTGTGTCATTTTCTGCCTCGTTTTACGAGTAACAATGTATTCTACAACAAATGAGTTGTACCACGTAAAATAGAGGGTGCATACATCACAGCGCTGGTCCGACAGTCGAGTTATGGATGTGGGAAAACTGAATCCCACTGAGTCTCACTCTAACGTTTCATTAGTCAACTATGTCCACATCCATTTACTGTATAGCAGAGAAGGAAATAAGCAGCATGAAAATCCATCAAGTAGAACAGAGGCATATTTAAGGTTTTTTAGTGAATGTAAATCTAGAGTTAAGCAAATATGAATAATTTAACCAGGGCAAAAAGCAAATGTTTATTTAAGTAATTTGTCTGTTTTTTTACCTTTCAAAATAGCAGAACTTTATACAGTGAAGGTGACTGTATGTTTACCGTTTCTATTGCAAAGGTGTAAATAGTAGCAGGGGTCTGTATACATATGGATTTGATTTATGGATTTGTAGAGAGAATAAGATATATGTGGTACTGTGTGATACCTATAGGGTCGTATTTCTACACAGAGACAAAACACTCTTCTGTCTTCTTTTTTAACTTTGCTTCCAGTTAACGTCCCGCAGCAACAAGTGCAACGTGATAAATTAAAGCAAGGCTGACTGATGAGGGTTGGTGGCGGGGTGTGTTTGACTTGGTGTGCCGGTTATCCACCAGATTGAGGTGTTACAGGATGGGGTTCCCACAGCTGGCCGCCATCACTGTCAAGTCTATTGCTTTTCATTTTACAGCTCCAGTTCTGTCTTTCCCTTGTTCCTCTGTCTTTACACATAAAACTAAGTGAGTTGGGACAGGGTGGTCCCCCTCGTTTTTACGTGGGATGCAGGCAGATGGGAGAGGCCAGGGGTGGATTGGTTGATTTGCTTATGTGTTAACTGCTGCTGTGCCGGATGGTTTCCTCATGTGCCCCGCACATGATCCGGAGCCTGCAGCCCGGTCTCCCGCACTGATTTCTCACCCTGCAGAGACCTGTATGAAAACACTGATAAAACACAAATACAAATGTTAAAGCATGATAGAGAACTTGGTGGAAATGCTCCCATGCGTCCGGTTTGTTCTGCAGCTGTTTGTGCGTGCATGCAGCATTTCATTGCTCTGTGTCTTGTATATTTATCTGTCAGGTGTTTCAGCATCATTTAGACCACTTGGAGCACGTCGAAAGACTTTCACCTATTCCCTCCTTCCCCCCACAGTGTGGAAAACAAAACGCCATTTTCCAAAAATATCTTCCGTCAGGACGTCGGCTCACATTGTGCGCAGATGATGCGGCCGCAGTCCAAGATGTGTCTGTACAGATGTGTGCCGGTGTTTCAGCATTTTGATTTCACTCCAACCTGCTCTGGTTGTGCTGGAGAGCTCGGAGTTAGGGGTGAGACATGTGGTGTTTTATGTTTTAAAAATGAGAGCCACGTTTCCCATTAATCCTGGTGCTTCCTGTCTCAGGGGCTGTAGGCATTTCACCAAAATTCAGTCTTCTGTGCAGCAAATATGGCATTTAGGCAAAGGAAGAGCCAGAGACTGGCAGCTCTAGTCAGATTGAATTCCCAGTATTTACGGCGCTGTGCTACGGTGCAATCCACTGGCAGCCAAGAGTAAAGAAAAAGGTGTAAACGTGTATGAAAATGTCCAGATATTTCTCTAACCAGTCCATAACATCGCTTGCTAAAAAAACAAAAATAAACTTCCATGTCTCACTACCGAGACACATTGTATTTATTTCTTTATTTATATGCACATGTTTGATACATTTGGGGAAATTGGGGCATTCACTGTTTGTTGCTTTTATTGCAACAACTAAATATGGCCATTAAAATGACTGGTATGACAGCCACCACTGTGGTTAGAGTTAGGCACACAAAATACTTACAAAATATCTAGCCATGGTTAAAACAAACCAACATTGCATTTTGTAGATTTAAATGGATTACAGTAGATTTATTCTAAAAAGAAAAAAACTGAATCTTTTCAGAACAATTGGAAAGGGATGGATGTGTTTAGGTCCACCACAGATAGACTTTGGAATGAATTAAGATTATTCATGAGATGGAAACGATCTGACTGTGCAGTGCCTTGAACAATAAGCGTCAAAAATTAGATTAAAGAACACAGAATGTGTTGCTTTGACCTGAAAAATTGTATTTGCTGGAGAAGGGTAAAAGCATGGTATTTTGAAAATTGCATTTCAGCCTGATACCCCACCATCATAGCCGAAAACATTTGAGCGGATGACGCGTGTTGTACTGAAGAGGGGTATCTCTCTTGACGTCTTTTAATGTGAGGAGACGGAATGTGAACAGCAGTCAGACACTTTGTTAAATGAACATAAACACAGTGACATCAGGCTTTTGAACAATGACCAGTGATGTAGTTTTTATGGAAAGGACGGTCTGTTGGCTCTGATGTACGCTGAACACAGCTGCCGTCCTCTGCGGAGCCAAACACTGTTCTGAGCCACCATTCGGACCTGCTGGCTGTGAGATTTTCAGGAGAGTATTTCTTTTAAAAATGGCTTCCTGCTTTGCTGTCTTTTGGGCTGTAAGACAATCAGACATGACGTCGCACCGTGTACATTTCAGTGCAGCAGGTGCTGACGGAGGCTGCCAACGCTCTTGGCAACATTTTGGTTAGTTCATAGAACTATGCTAGTGTCTTACACTGAATTTAGCAATAATTTATTGATATTAAATCTTTAATAAAGGCATCTATTAACAAAGGAGTGCCAAAACAGCAGCAGACGTTGGTCTTCTTATAGCTGAAGGTGACGCTTCTTTATGAGTTGAGTCAGTGACGTAGTCGTGTTTGAGTTTTATCACCCCGAGCATATTTTAATGTCTCTGCCTTTCCTACAATGGGCATGTCTGTTTCCTTTCATCTATTTAAAACTTCTTCTTTTTTTCCTGCCATTTCAGCTGACTCACAGTCTTGATTAATCTTGACAGAGGGAAAAACTGAGTTTGATTTGCGTCTCCATATAAGCGCTCCCTCTGCGGTCTATTTATCACCACCATCTCATTCTAGTTTGCTGTGTTCGGGTCCTCGTATAGAAACCGGTCAAGGAGGGAAGAAAGCTGCACAGAAACATTTCAAGCAGCTTATTTTTGCTTTGCTTTTTCAGATGCACTTGTCTACAAAACTGGTCAAGTAAAACTTGAAGTGCGCTTGTTAAAACTTGGCTGTTTCTCAGCGACTACAGACACTTGTGCTGTATTTGGTGATTTCCTCCTCCTGTGTCCTTTCTGTTTCTGTGGAGGATTTATCACTGAGGATTCATCTCTGACACTTAGCAGGAAGAAAACCCTGTTGGACCCCAGAATGTTTATGTGGCAATAAGACTGCAGGGAACCACACTCCGGGTCCAATGGACACATATGGTACTGCTTTTGACTGTGGTTTGGCTGCTGGTCGCTCCATTCTTTCTGGCTTCAACATTTTATTTTCACTTGCTTGAGATCATTTTCACAAATGCTGTTGGGTGTTTCATAAAGAGGGGAAAAAAATACTAAAAGTGCATTTCTTCAGTCTAACTTCAAGCCTGTGTAGCTTCTTGTGGACGTTTCCTCGGGAGATTTTGAGGTCTATACAGTCAACTTTGGTAATAATTTGAATAATTTCTCTATCATAGTACACACTCTCTGAGGTTTCTCTAAACCTCTTATGGTGTCTACATGTGTCGATCCTAAACTCAATATTGGATTAAAGGAATGGATAATATGCTTATTAGATTGACGGCACTCTGTTTGTACTGTGAAAATGAAGCTACCTCTAGCAGCCAGTTAGCTTAGCTTAGCATAATGACTGTGAACAGGAAGAAGTGGCTAGCCTGGCCTCTGTACAAAATCAGCCTAAATAATCATCTTGTTTATTTAAAAGTTTAAAAACAACATCTGGCGTTATTTCTTGCCTTGTCGTCACCTTTAGGTTTCCAGGAACGCAGAGAATCCAGGTAGTTACCAGTCCTGGCCAAGAAATAGTCTGGACCATAACTCCCCATAAAACGGCAAATTGTAGTTATTACTCTTTGGTTTTAGGAGGGATTAAGCAAATGAGATATAATGTGTTAATTTGTAGAGGTGCTGCTAGGCTAGGCTTCCTGTTTCCCCCTGTTTTTACTTGCTTTGCTAAGCTAAGCTAACTGGCAGCTGGCTGTAGCTTCACATTTACTGAACAGACAAGAGAGTGATATCGACTCTCAGCAAGAAAGGTGAATAATCACATTCCCCCAAAATGTGGAACTTTTTTTTTTAACACATTTAACAGATTTCTGTGTAAACATAGCCAGCCTTTGTCTTTGTAGCTCAACGAAGACAAACTGGACACATAATGCAATGACATCTCTGTTTATTGTATTATAGATGCTCATTTCATTTGCACACATTTTAGTTTTTTTACATTTTATAGTGTATTTTTGTATCTTGTATCAACTCCTAAGAAATTCACATTTACACAATGCATTTTACATTAGTAGGTAAGTACAGGTGACATTCAGCTTTTTCGGGAGCAGGTCCTGATCTGTCTGTATCAAGTTTGTAATAATATCACAGATAATCATATTACATGTCTTGTTGCCTCTGAAATGGAGGTACATGGTGAAACATACTGTACATGCAAAACCTCTGCACAGTAGAGCTGATTTCTATTGACTAACAGCATAGGTTTAGAGTAGAAGTCGTAGGTGACATTTATATGTTTTTGTAATGCTACATGACCCCATTAGTTGCCAGTATTTATAGCATGTTAACATACAGTATGTGATCATTGGCAACCTATTTGTACTGTAAATCTCTCTATATTGGTGCCAGGGTTATACAGTTTGCTTGAGTCTCCAAGGTTCATCTATGGCTCTGACTTGTATTTACTAAAAACCTTCACTAGCTCTCAAAATATCAAAGAAATGCACATAAACTCAAAAAATAAGTGGAGAAAACGCAAAAGAAATACAGTCAAACCTCTGAAGTTAAAGACACCTGACACTGTACACAGGCACTTGAACTGTGATACACTCTTTGAGTGCATTCATATTACATCTAATAAGTGCTATAAAATAACATATCAGTTAGAAAAAATACTGATTCAAAAAAGTGTAAAACTATTCATAATATAAATCAACAGGAAAATGTAAAGACAAAAACCAGTTTACAACAACAGAATGAGGGGAAACTTAAAACCTTATCCTTGAATGTGTCTTGCATATTTCTGTTTGTATTCGGGTTGTACATTCTTACATTGTGTGTCTCGCTTCACAAGCTGCTAGAGAAAGAGAATAGGTCGGTTCAGGGCAGATGAGTGTGTTGCTATGGGGCTGAGTGAGCCTTGGGGGGCAGATGGAGTCGAGGAGTACGTGTTTTTCTTAACTTCAAATCAACACTGTGGTCACTCATACTGTAGCAGCGTCTGATTTAATGTCACTGGCACAGCTAGGATCAGGATGAATCACACTGTCCCGTGTGTGTGTGTGTGTGTGGTCGCATGTTCACACCGCATGCCCACGTCAAATGAGGAGCTGTGAGCAAAAAAAAAAAAAAGAAAAATACATCAGCATTCTATTTGTAACCATTCATACCGCTGCAGTGATACAGGATTAATCACAAGTGACGAGACCGGAAAGTTGTCTTGAGATGTTAGAGACCGTGTGACCGATCCATGCAGCATCACCCAGGAAATAATGACTCGCTTTTCTCTGTTTTGCCTGACGTTTCTTATCTATCCAACCGCTCACTAAACTCTACAAGCTCTGCTGACAAGTAAACACATCTTTTTTTCTCCTTTAAAGTATTACGTCGTACACTTATTCGCTTTCCTTGCGAGAGTTACATGAGAAGATCGATATGACCTGTTCCCGTAAAAACCCCAACTTTAGTTTTGGTATCAAACAAATGAGATGTAATGTGTTGAATAGTGAGCTTTCAAGGTGCTGGCAGGCAGATTTTGCTAACTTTGGAGAGAGCCTGGCTAGCTGTTTCCCCTTGTTTCCAGTCTTTATGCTAAGCTAATCCAACCAGCTGCTAGCGGTAGCTTTATATTAACTGTACAGGCCTGAGAGTCGCATCGACCTTCTCATCTATGTCAAGAAAGCGTACAAGCCTGCTTCTGTAAATCCACCCGTGTCTGAAACATGTTGAGCTAATATGCATATCAACCCATATCTTTCTACAATGCTCTTTCACAGCTGCTTTACATCTGTACCTCTCTCTGCCTACCTACTCTATCATACATCTACACATTGTTTATAGAGATCCTCTACAGATCTCTTGTTAACATTATTTTTGCCATACCAGACCAAGAGGGACCCTGAGAACAGTACGTGCCCCTGTGGGAATGACTGCTGAAGCAGTGCAGCCAAGCTCAGCTCCAGTGTACTTCGTTTACAAGATAGCTATGTCGACTGCTTTTACAGTACCTGCCAGCAGCAGGGAGCCAACATAAGAGTGGTCCTGTGTGATAAAAGGCGCCACCACAGCCTTGCCACTAAGTGCTTTTTATATCACCATGGCGATACAGTAAATGTCAGCGGCCTCAGACTTGGACACGGGATCTGCAATGGCACGCTGAGGCTTCAAAGAGAGCCGTGTCGCCTCTCTGATGTCCGCAGCATTAATCCTGATGAGAAGTGGCTGAGCCGAGCGGTGCAGAGGGTAAATGACGCTGAAACCCTCAGGTAATTACTACCTGCCCATCAGGACGTCTCTCTAATGGGCCGCCGTGTTGACGTGAGCTACGCCGCAGATGCATTAGCGCCTCAATGCAGTTTATCAGGCTCTATCACGCTGACAGCTGTAAGATTTTGTAGAGGGTGGTGGTGGATAGTGGAAGCCGCTGAGGGATGTCCCAATTTTCCGCACAGTAAGTGTAAAGAATGACAGATGGGATTCCTTTCCGCACGCTTTTTCAGTGCCGAATGCATTTAAGCATCTGTTTAATGAGCAGCTCTGTATACTGGGTCACTGATGACGTTTTGTTTTTATTTTGCTCGCCAGGCGGCTTTGCTTCCCCTCAGACATGTCAAATCATCGCAGTGAGTCAGCAGAGCTCCACAGTCCAGAGATGCTTCTCTCATGTTGCACATCCAGGCTCCGCAGAGGACCGTGGAGGCACCCTGCTGAATCAGCCATGTAACTCAAGCCACAAAATGAACATAATGCACCACAAACAGGAGACAAACATTTGGGTGTGTTACATAATAAGCATGAAATTGCTGAAACACAATCCCTGGAGGCGCCGCGAAGGGGTCTAAGGGGTCCAAGATGTGATGGAGGCCGCTTGGGTGCAGCGAGAAGCATCTCGCCGAGAAAAAGAAGCTGCTTACCGAACCTTTCCTCCAAAATATGAGTCACTCGCATCAGTCGGTGCAGCCAATCTCAAACAAAGACGCAAACATTTTACGAGACGACATGCCATGAAATGTGTCTGTGGTTAAATGATGAAAGAACAAGGAGCTTCAGGAGACGTCGGGAGTGAGTCACGGCTCCCCCGCTGCTTTTCATATCGCAGGTGACGGCGGGGGTCTAATAGAGTGGATGTCTGAGAGTGCGACGCCACAGAGGAAGATGCGAGAGGAAAAAGGCTGGTCTCTCGGGAGAAAAAGGTCTCTTTGATGCACAAGGAACAGAAAAAAGAGATAATGGAGAACCTTTCTGCCCGTTTACCTTTCAGGCACATACGTTTCATGGCTAGTGATTTTGGAATTGGAGAGAAAACAGAAAGCTTTGAAAGGGGCAGAGGATACTAAGTTGGCAGTTAGTGAGAATTACGTCAATATTAGATACTGGAATAGTCCGTTAATAGGAGATGCACTGGCTTATACAGTATCTATGGTTATGTATCTGCAGTGACATTGGTACAGATAGTGGTTGATATTGCCATAGAGGTTGTGACCAGGCACACATCAGATAGAGTTGGACTCTATATGCAGGGATGAAAAGTCAAACTGTGGCCCAAAGGTGCTGGGACGTGCATACAAGTCAAGTCTTTGCTCTGTGGCCACCTCCCATATGAATCAGAGTCAGTTTTAAATTCCCACGTGGGCACCCTGCTTTCATTTTTGGTCCACGGTTCGAGTCCCCACTCTCCTCTCTCTGTATTCAGCTCTGACGCCGCCTCTTCCTCCTCCTCTTCCTCAGACTTCAGGGGGAGGTGGGTCGGGCTGAGGGCCACCATCCACCCTCACAACTGCAGAGAGAAAGCAAGAAGGAATATGTCAGGATTGTGGGTGATATTTAAATCAGCAGAGAACCTTTTTCTTATCCACACAGTTCTGCATATTGTCACAACACAGTTTCCCACTGAGCGTAGTTAATTCATCAGCAAATATTTTTTCATTAACTTCCCCGCCCACAAAGATTACAAGTTATCCACCAAAACACTCACATACTGTAAGTCATCCTTCGTGGAAGAACTCTAAACCCCCTGATAATCACACTTTTCCCTGCAGGGGGCCCTGTGGTGTCACTCCCTCATCCGAAACTGTTAAACTAGAGTCATTAGCCGGATGAGGATGAGAGACAAATGCTCTCTTTTCCCACAAACCTCTTAACCTGCTGTCAATTGAGAAAAGCCATGGAAACGCTTTGGGAATGCAGAGGCGTTTCTGAGAGGACCCCAGAGTCCGGAGGGTGTTTTCTGGTCTTTATAAATGCATCGTTGTGCCAAGGAAGTGCAGTACAAGAGGATTTATTTTAAAGCTTAAGAAGAGGGGGATTCTTTTGTCGACCTTTAAAGTCATACCGTCCCTCTGTTTTCAATCCTTTCCCTTCCTAAAAACCCACTTGGATTTCCATACCCTGCCTCTCCGCTCGCTGTTTCTATCCACACTGATTCTGTGCCGTGATGGCCACAGTCCATAGCGCTCCTCTCTCTTCCTTCCTGTTTAAACAGACACTCTACCTCTCACCAGCAGTGACAAAGAGCAGAGAGACACTGATGCTGGCCAGCGGAAAAGCCATCTGTAAACGCACACAAGTGCAGTGGCTTGCACCTACGCTTCTGCCACAGTGCAGCTGTTTCTGAACCGGCATTGCACCTCATTTTGGCAGAGCTGATAATAACGGCCACATGGCTGTCCGATGTTTCACAGAGACCAACCTCATTCCGACAATCAACACATGCTGTCATTCACCGAACCAGATCAGTCTGTTCTGAAATGTGAGCCCCCGATCACAGCAACGCTTTGTTACCCACTTCTTCTTCTTTCTTTTGTAATCAGCACATTCAGGCAGTCCTGATTGGACCCTAGGCCACGATCGAGCTTTCGAATTTGCTGATTGTGATTGAATTCGAGATGGCTTCATGGTAATCACTAGAACTCCCGGGGAAAAGTTAAGTGACTGGGATTGTTTTACTAATTAAAAAATATATATATATATATGTTACTCATTTTGCTACTTTACATATCTCTCCCTGAGGGCAGCACAACTTGTAGTTTATTACTCTTCCATTTAAACCCCAAGTTCAGCACAGATTATGAGTCAATGGGCCCCTGGGAACAGTCACATAAAGGCCCCCTCACGTGTGGCCATTTTGCATATTTTTCGGAGGTATTGTATAAGATAATGTCAACTCTTTAAACACCTGCAATTCTGGTGTTAGATAGAAACAGATCCTGAAATTCAGTAGTTTGTTCATGCACTCACACAGGTTTACTGCTAGTCAAGTGTGTGTGTTTACTAGATTAATTAGTGTGTTGTCCTTCTCTGGAAACTTCATGTTGATCTTCCACTGAAGATACTTCAGGATGTCTTCCCGGCATAAGTGACAAAGTAATGTAATCAGACAGCTAGTCTATACTTTGATTAATCCACCTTCCTTCATACTGCACTAATCATTTTTTACAGTCATATAATGGTCTGACTCTCCATTATGGCCTCTAGTTTCTCCTCATATCTAAACACTATCTTAACACAGAAGATTTAAACAGCCAGCTCTTTGTTTTCAACCCTTATTGGAAGTATGAATCTTCATTTTGCATGAATGTATTGTGTAGGGTAAAAATAAAATTTTTAATTTTGGAGAAGAAATTGGATCAGACTTGGTTTTGGCAGATTCTAAAGGTTGTCGGGACACCTCTACATTTGGCTGAGGTTTGTGACTTTCCAACAACAAACGCTATGAAAACCAAATTTTATTAGATTGTTAGAATGGAGGTTACAGCCTACTTTTCCACTTCATTACATCCACTTAACCATCAGAGCTGGGTAACTGTAAATACAAATACAACACAAGTCACCTTGTTGTTGAATGATGTGTGGCAATCATTTTAAAGTCTGTTTTACCTCTAAAGGAAGGAGGGAAACTGATACTGCCTGTGTCTAATGTTGTCAAACTTCCACCCGGAGAGGTTTTAATGTGGGGGAATGACAACAAATTATGAATCATCCTCTTTTACTGAAACTGCATTAGTAATTCGTAACATGACTCAGCTGAATTATTACTGTAACTTGCTGCGGTTTTAATGAGACTTATTTTTATCGGTATTTCCATGCGGCTTTCAGATGAAGACCAAACTACAGATTTTTCTCTTTATTCTGATGAACAACAATCACTGTTCCTTATGTTCAGGACTGTATGGCTGCTGCTACACCATTTTCCATTGTTTTTTGTTTTGTTTCACCGACATTCTTTTTAATGGAGATGAGTAGGCTGAAATGAGCCTGAGCACCCTTCATGTAGGAGCCCTCACCTCACCAGTGACTCACGCCGGGAATACACTCTCTGAATGTTGTCAGTCAAAACATGGGCCATTTTCGTAGCTCCATTTCTCTTTTTAAAGGCTTATTGGACTTGTTTGGACTGGAGGTGTTCACATTATTTAAGCCGCCAGTAAAATTTGGTTCACTGGAAACAGGAAACCCCCTGCGATTATCGTGGATTTATTGTACATATTCTCACCCTCTCGCGTGTTTTAACAGACCCAGTTGGTTGCGGATGAACCAACGGCTAACGGCACGAGAACATTTTCTGCCACTATAATGGCTTCTGCACCCGCGAGACAGTGCTAATGCCGATTTGCACGTGCTAAACACTGATGCAGGATTAGATGGTGAAAAAAGCCAGCCCCCGGCCTGGATACCGTCTCGTAACACCTGCTAATGAGCCAATCGGTTAAAGAGGCGACAGGGTTAACGGGGCAGGCATCTTCTCAACGAACCAATCCCGAGTTGTTCCTCCAAAAGAAATTCCGTCTTTTCTATTCGACGTGCAGTAGGCCTTGCAATTGTCGAGTGGAAGAATGGAAAGGGGGACTCAAACAAAAACGGAATAAGCTTTTCCCAAGCCTCATTAGAATGGAATGGGTATCCCAGAACAGACACAGTGGTGGGGATCGCTCGAGGGAGGATTTATCAGCTGTTTGGCTTGTTAGCACATTATTATCCCTGCAGAACCATTTTTTTAGGCTTCACTATAATTCACAATAAGACTGGGAAGGAAACACATGAGATCCTTAAAGAGAATGGCGGGAAGGGAAGCATGAATGGCTGAATGAATAACAAGATCATGACTGAACTTGAGACTTCTTCTTCAGGTGGAAATCCTCTCAGGTTTATGTGTATAGATCGAGTGAGAGATCTCGCTAACCAATCTCTTTAATGTAAGTGCTGTTGGAGTCCTGAAGGAAGTCAGAGGTCACAGCTCATTCCTGCAGCACTTGCTTTTATCCTCCAAGCTGTTTAAAGGCAGCCACACAGATTCCCCCTCTATGCACCTAGCCACGGTTTTAGTTGTGAGTGAAATCCCCTGATCACACACATTTATAACTAAAAGATTGAATGTAAGTGTAACTGGATGGAGAGAGCAGGTGGGTCTTTAAGAACATCAATGGCACATTTTGATGGTCTGAAATGTAGTTAAACAATTCATTCATTTTAAACCTGAAAACTACATAGCCTTTTTTAAAAATGTAACCATATATTTGTGGCCTACTTTGAAAGGTTTACATCTTCTCTAGAAACCAGTGGGCTTGGGGCTCAGCGATTAGGTAACGCATGGGAAAGAAACATGTTTTCAGAATAGCCTGACTTGTCCTTTAAATGCTATGATTAATTACAATAAATTGGGAAATTATGCATACTACATACTTTTTAATTTCTTAAAGCCTCTTCATGTAGTAATTACAGATAACTGTAAAGAAAAAAAAATATCTAAACACTCAGTTTCTCTCTCTCACTGCACTGTACTGGAGGAAGTAAAGGAAGCGCATGGTAAATTGCTTTATAATAGATCAGTAAAGTGCATAATGTTGGTTTTATCCCTCCAAGCCAGACATGATCTACTGGGTTCATCTCACAAAACCTTTTTAGATTTTGTCTGGCTTGCAAGACTACGTGTCAAAAGTCTCTCCTGCAGATACACAACCAAAATACTTCAAGAGTCAAAGAGAGACAAATATAGAAATAGAGGCGTAGTAAGAGTAGTAAAGGCAAATATAGACCAAACATATGCAGTTACATACTTTCCTTATACATTACAATTTTTATACATGTACTGCACACTAAGATGGAAACTGTCAAACATCTGTCAGCACTGAATATTTTAGCCTCATATTGATGGTTCACCTCAACATTTGTGATAAAAAGGCACACAGCCAAACTAATACATAAAGAACTCAAGCTAATCTTCAGTGTGCGCCTCAGATTCATATTACTGCAGGGCCTCACTGTCATAATCGCTACATTCCTGGAGTCTAATACATCATGAGTGCATATAGGATTTGTCCTCACCTGTCTGCTCTTGGCAGGTAGGTGTTAGTTCTGCTCCTAGGTGACATATTGTTTTTGATCTCAATCCCCAGAAATGTTTCTTTGCGCCGAGGAAAGGGCTTACACATTGCTGAAAAACCAACCCACATGTTCACAAAACCTCAGCAGAGTATCTTGATGTAATCGACAATGACTTTCTTTGGCAGCTAGAATAGCACAGTGTGAAGGAGGAATGTATTCAGACTTGGATGTGCGCCTCACGTTAAGTTGCAGTTTTTGTGATGAATTTTTCTAACATGATATCAGGTTTTTGTGGAAATGTATCGATGCTGTACAGCCACGATGCATTTCCACAAAAACCTGATACACTACAATAATATTGTATTGTCGCCCGCAGAGGCGTCGCCATGAAAGAAAAGCTGAACCCTGAACATAGAAATCAAAATGTTTGAGGTTAAAACAACGTCCTAAAATGTGTCATTAAATGTACTTTGCATTCTGCTGCTCTATACTAAACGGTGCAGGTTCTCGTTTCCACCTTCATCCTTTGCCTCACTTAGCAGTATTAACATTTTTGGTTCATCGATAGTTTGCATTTTTATCACATATATTCTTTTGTATAAAATGTTTTATTATAAAAAAAAGTCTTTTCAAAAAATGTAGGGGCCCCCTACCAAGCTGTGGCCCTATGAATCATCCAGGTTGAATGACGCCCCTGGTCGTCATGAAAATATTCACATACTTCTGTTTAACACAAAAATGAAGAGTGACTCTTAGGCCTACCTATCTGTTCCTGTGTGTGTGAGCGTGAGAGCTGAGCCTGGACTTCAGCCTGAGCCTGCTGCTGCTGCTGCTCCTGCAGACTCTGACTGTCCACCGAGATGCCGCTGTCGCTGTGCAGCTTCTCTCCCTCCGGCGTCACCATCTGGTTGTTTGTAGCCGCACGGTTATTAGCT
The DNA here is from genome assembly GCA_036023855.1 of Gadopsis marmoratus. Classification (NCBI taxonomy): domain Eukaryota; kingdom Metazoa; phylum Chordata; class Actinopteri; order Centrarchiformes; family Percichthyidae; genus Gadopsis; species Gadopsis marmoratus. The sequence goes on from JAVQJF010074856.1 coordinate 34,858, forward strand.
GCCTGCTTGTTCTGCTTGCAGCTATTCCACCTGTGGAGAAGTGGCATATCAGAGGAAGATAACGATCCACTCAGCGTAATATAATGTGAGCCTATCTGAATTTTAGATACTTGGATGGGCTATATTTAAAATTATTGCTGTTTGAGAAGTACTGCAGTGTAGTGGTGACAAAAGTCTCTGTGGGAAAACTATTCTAAATAACATCTATTCGTTACATCCCGCGGGTTTTGTCTGCGTTTCCTGTTTTAGTTTGAATCCTTCCTGTCTGTTCAGTTCCTGCCCTCATGTGTCATTGATTAACCACATCTGTTCTCTAGTGTTCACCTGCACCTGATTCCTTCATTAGTCCCATGTCTGTATGTACTGGTTCCTTTCCTTTGTCCTTTGTCAACTCATTCTGTCTGATTTCTACTGCTTGGACTACTTGCCCTGTATTTGGTTTTTGTCCAAAGACCCTTTTACAAGATTCTTTGAAATGAGTGGGCTTAAAACATTTTAAAGTCTAGGTGGAGACGACGGTGTCAACCAACTGATGGCGCTAACGTTAGCTTAAATTGCTAGCTCGCTACAGCTCATAAAATCCAAGTGCCGGTGAGAGTTGTCGTCTCATCCTGCAAAATCAATTATTTGCCTGTTAGAAACGAGGAACCTGCTGAACCCATTGTTTCAGAATTATCATTGTGATCTGCATATGTGCTACATATTTGAGGGGCTGGCATAGTTAGAAAACTATAAAGTATAAGATGCTCATAAAACATTCAGAAAGTGAAAAGGCTTTTCTTTAGAAGATGAATAACTCATGAATCAATAATTAAAATATTCATAAAGTATTGAGTGGCACAGTAGTTAACACCTAAGTGTTTAAAATACTGGGTTCTAAAGAAAATCCCATAATTTGCCGTCTGTTTATGCATGATGATAAACATGAGTACTACCCAGATGTGTGCGTGACTCTGCTGATAAATCTGGCACTTGAATTTCCCCTGGTCGGCACTTTTCAAACAATCAATGCCTCTAACGAGCTTGTTTACTTTCTTGAAATGTATTTTAGCCGGGCTGATATCTGTCTGTGTGAGTGCTTGCATATGTTTTTGTGACCTCTGTAATGCATTAACTGTGGTTTGTTGTAGAAAACTCATTCCCTTGCATTTGAGTGATTATCTAGAACTGGGTCAAAACCTCCTGGACCATGGCAGGCCTGAATATTTCAGACACCGTACTGCCATGTTTTTGCCCGGGGCAACATCTGTCGCTTTCTCCATCACTGTGTACCCCTCTTCTCCTAGATTATATTGTGGCTGAGTCGCAAAACCCAATTGTGCTAATGTCTTTAACTACAAAGAAGCTTTTCATCTCACTATTTTCTACCAACTGACCTCTTAAAAACAATATAGGCCACGAGGCCCACCACCACGGCAGCCAGGATGGAGCAGTAGATGGGGATGAGGTTTTCGTTGAGCCCATGGCCGAGGAAGCGAGGAGAGCCAGCACTGGACGTGGTCGTCTCTCCTCCTGGCAACGGACTGTCGGAGCCATCGGGGAGGAAGTAATTGGTGAAGGAGGGTGGGGACAGACCCATATCGGAGGTGGGAGCAAAATATGTTGGAAGGAGAGGATCTGTATGGGAGAAAAATTGAGCATCTGTGAGAAACGAAACACACTTAGACACAACTGAAAACTAAAAGTAAAAGTCTAGTTTTAATTACATTATATACTGCTGGGTAGCTTGTGAATTTCCCCCATTGTATCAATAAAGTCTTATATCTTATATCTTACCATATAGTAATACATCATCAATCTACAGTATATGTTGATTCTACTTTGTATTAATAATGTGAATCGGCAGAGTTACTACAGTACTTCATCTTAAGTGATATGAATGCACCAAATTTAATTTACTACTTCAACCAATAGTTGTTGAGACATCTCACTCCAACCACAAATGTCAACCTCATGCTGGCGTTAGAGGGAAAGTCAGAGGTTCAAAGATACACCCTCTGGCCACCAGGAATATATGTACTGTGCCACATTTCAATCCATCCAGAAGATGTTGATCTTTCAGTCTGGACCAAAGTGGTGGACCTCAGATCTATGCCGCTAGCATGGCTAAAAGGAAATCATATCATGACGAGACACTTTCATATTGTATCTAAGATCTTGTTTGCTGGTCCCCAACCAGATGTCTCATACACTGCACACATGCAGCAGCTGCCTCTGATACACAGATGGGTTCTGTCTGAGTTGCTGTGTGCAGAAAGAAAAGGAATGTTTCTCGACGAGGGGGGGCAAATATCTGTCACCCATCCCACACCAGGCCTGGGCCCTGCACGCCAGGTCTCTCCTCGCCATGTCCCCATTTGTGTGATCTCTGCACATTGCATGACATTACGGCCATATGGATCCATCTAGAACAAAGTCCGGGACTTTAGGGAGGTCATCACTTTGAGCGTAGCCTTTGCTGAGGCCAGAGAGGCAGGAAGGCTCTGTGCTACTGGATAGGTCTGGATTCTATCAGGGCTACACCTGGAAAGAGTCATTTTCATAAATGTATTTCCTCTTTCATTGTGAGCGCCATTAATGATTCAGTGTATTTCCTCTTTTGCAGGAGAGCCATGCCCACTTTGATGGGCATGACATGTCCTGAAATCACTTTATCCATCAAGTGTCTTCTAGAGTCCTGTCACATTATGGTTCTGGTTTTAAAAAGCACTGTAAGTAACACTTCAGCGATTCTGTCAGATGGTAGAAAAGCTCAGAGCGTAGCCTGCACATTATTCCCTCCCCCAGGGAACAGTTCAGCAGGCCGAGGAGAGGGCCTGTCCAGCCAAAACCAGAACTCCTCTGAGCTCAACAGCCTGGTGGGGATGGAGACTGTGCAGCCTGGTTCAGATCTGAGCCTGTAATTCCCAGCAGAACCTCGGGCTGCTCCTCATTAGCTTCGTACTGGCGCGCACAGGATTAACCCTGTGGAGACCCCTGAGGCTTCCTTCAAGGCCAAAGACTGGGACTCCGTATCCCAAATACTTTAGGGGTTGTCTTACTTTACATTTCTACTTTTTAGGGGTAAAAACCCAATACAGTAACTACAGGGGGTGACTGCCACTAAATTCAGCTTTCACTCTTCATTGCTGATGCAGTACATTTACTCATTCAGTACACACCTACTACATATATTAATACAAGGTCACTTTGTTCAATCTACACCCTATATATTTTAAACCATGGCAAAAATTTTAAAAAATGTAGTAACTTGATAAGTTAGAAATGGCAATGCAGATATTTTTCATTTTATTTGAGCAAGGTTTGAGAGATCCACCTCTTACATGTTTTTGCCTCCACCCCAATTCACTGGAGGCGAATGAAATTTCATTTGTGCTGCTCACAGCTTTGGAAAAATTACATTTTAATAATTCAACAGCAGTGTGTCTTTGCAGAAACGATGTCCTCGTTACTCTGGATAATCCACAGACCTTGCTGTCTGTCACAGTTGTTCGTTGGAACCGAAGAGTCTGATATCAGTACTGATGATAACTGTTAACAGTGTGTTTATTATATGGAGTCATTTTGATTATGCAGAGACATGATACTGTTTAATTTGATATATTTTGTCATTTTAGCACCTCCACTCTGTTTTGGTGACAGCATGAATATGGGAGACATTTCTCTATACCTGGATAAATAAACCACTTCCAAAAAAATAAATGTCATTACATTTAAAAGCTGTCGTCTCAATTTTGCACATGTCATTCACCATCACTGTTAGTGTATGCTAAATGTTAGTGCTAAGCAGTCAAGCAAATGATCTCTGCTGGTGCAAGCACAGAATAAGTATCCCATCATCTTTTAACTTTAATTCCCCCTAACATGTTGTGTATTCCTTTACATGAAGAGTTTTGGGAGGATTAACTGATTGCTGTGACCAGTGATGTGGTCACATGATGAAAGTCTAGAAAAAAAACAGACATTCAGTGGACCATCATGGCCAAAGGCTGTCTACACATATATTCTCGTTTCACTGACATGGCAGCTCAAGGTCAAGTTTCTCCACATTGATTTGTTGCATAATTTAGACACAGTTACACGCTCGAATAGTCCGATGGGACCTTGATGGGCAACTTATGTGGACGTATTAGAAAAACCTGTGTTGGTCTTTGAGAGTCTACGTTGGTCTGTCTGTCTGCGTGGTGATGACGGGGCATTCCTGCCTCCCGTGGGGGGGGGGGGATTGACTTACTGAAATGGTAGAAAATATCTTTCACGGACAGAAAAATCCAGCACATATGCGTGCCATACTTAGAAACACAGAAATAATGCAGAGGCCTATTTAAAGCGGCGCTATTGATTCGGATCTGTCTAAAAGGAGGGAGCGTTCAGGGGAGTGGACCACGGGTGTCTGTATTACATGCATTTGTTGACCTTTCCTGGGATGTAGTCAGGTTTCCTCAGCTCCGCCATACATCATCCCACTAATGCAGGGCTGGCTAATGGTATTAGCATTGCAACACGAGCTCGCTAATAGGATAAATTGTGAATGGGAGGTGTGAAGCTGAGCGAAAGTGTGCAGACGGTCTGGTCATATATACAGTTTGTCAAAGCAGCTACAGTGTTTACATCCTTTCCTTTTCCACACTGTCAGTGATCCTGCACTACTGTAAGCGCCTTTCTTTTGATGCAGTGAATGTTCTCCCCATGCAGACATATACACGCATCAGTCTCTCCTCAGGACTCGCTGTAAATTGTCTCTCTCATTCTGAGCCAAGATGACACCTCTCCTGAGAGTCCGCTGCACAACACTGACTCAACACAGAGAGCGCCTACAGCTTAAGTACAGTATACTACATCTTTATCATAACTCCCCCTCTTTGCCTCTATTTCACCAGGGCTGATGTAGAAAACATGGCTGGATGTAGAATAAAGGATAAACCTGGGGCTCCAGAGGCTGCATTCCTCAGCTGGAACAGAATGGGAGCTTAAATGCAGCGGTGGAGCTTTAACAATTTAATTTTGGCTTCAGCGGGTTTAAAACACTCATGAAACAAAATAAAACTAGCCCGGGATTTTACGAGCATGGGGCTGTGTGTGTGCTGGGAGATGTGTTTATTATCGGGGTGTGGACGAGAGGGGGAGAAAGAAAGATTCAATTTTTATGAGCCATTGAGGTCTTTATGGTGACGTTAACCCCGGGGTGTTGTGTGGAGGTTGATGTCTTGGCTGCTGCCAGTTCAGGGTGGAGATGAGCAACTATCAGGCACGGCACACAACGACCTCTTTATCAGCTGCCAAACACTCTCCCTCTGTCTCAGCTCAGCTTCTATCTCAGTCTTCCTCTGTGTTTGCCGCCTGGCGTGCACACATCCATCAAACACACACGTACTGCAAATTATTCAAGTGAGAGCTCTGTCTTCTGTTAAGGAGGGTTAATAGGGAGAGCGGAGGGGAGGGCAGACAGAGATGCAGAGTGTTAGGGGGGAGTGAGGAGGGGGTGCATATGAACAGAGAAGCTGCTGTAAAATGCTCTGATTAGCAGGAGTAATTATACTGCAGCGTTGAAGGCACTGAATGCACACTGGCCACCTTCCACCACTCTGCTAGCCCAGCCACTCGAGGGCCAATGTGGGAAGAGAGAGCGAGAGAACAATTGAAGAGAGGGAGGGAGGAGAGAGAGTGATGAGCAGAGTAATAAAGAGAGAAGAAGTCTGCCTTTATCCGTTTTCTTTAATCTTTCCCTCTCCTGTTTCTCGAGAACGAACCCCCGAACAGACGCTCATCACTTTGGAAACGCTCTGCCGAGGCCAAACGGACGGAGACCTTCAATAAAAGATGCAGGAGGTGTTTTCAATTTCACATCAAAGAGGTTCACACATGTGTGGTGTCCAGAGCTTAATGAAAAATGCAGAAGTTAAAGCGCACTTGGCGTGAGGAAGAGCGGCACGTGTGCCGTGTTTGCCTGCTATCAGCTGCATTGATTTTTGGATGGTCATAAAAGGGTGTTTGTGTGTGTGTGTGTGTGTGTGTGTGTGTGTCCTGCAGTTGAGTGTGAGCGCTCATAGAGGTCATTCAGCGAAACCTGAGCATGAGCTGAAGAAATCCCAGGACTCGTATCGACCCCTCAGCACAGAATACCAGCACAGCACATTCTGTATGCTGCAGCGCTCTCTCTGTTTTCATCTCTCACTCTCTCTTTCTCTTTCTCTCTCTGCCTCTGTCATTGTGTCATGTAACACTTGTGACATGTGACACTTGGTAACAGCTGGATATAAACTGGGGATTTTAAAATACTGCAAACATTTTTTTAACACATGCTGGGAGAGAGCAGGATAGGAATTAAAAAAAAAATGTCTTCACATAAAAAGGACGCCCAGTCAGGATGAGAGTTCCAGCGAGGCAGCTTCCTGTTTGCTGCAGGAAACATATCTGTATGCGCAGTCATCACAGACCACCATGGAAGGCCTGGAAACATCATCACCACCACATGTGACTACAGCCATTACCCACAGGCCCACTGCTGCTATATGACAGGGCTCTCCTTTCAGACGGACATCCCACAAGGTCACTTATCATGCCATCTCCACCGTGGCTGCTGCTATATAACTATTGCTCAGGACAACGCGGGTCAAAGGTGAAACCAGCTGCATGGGTGGGCACTAAATGGGCAGCAAAAGGCTGTATTGTGGCCTGCTGTACATCAGATATGTGTAGAATACAGTATATATTCTGGGCATTTTAAAGGGCAAAGGGTGCCGTTTGTTTTGATGGCTGTCAGTCCTGTCACATTACAGCCAAGCCATAACAGGGTCTTTCACAGTGACACGGCATACTCCATCCTTGCTGAGGAACAATGTAAGACTTGGCTTGTGAAATCTGGTGTCTGATGAAAACAGTAAGGCAGAGCTGGCAAGAAGCAGGAAAAATAGTCATCCCATGTGAAATTTGGTATGCACACTTTTAGGATGGCACTCTTCCACAGCGCTTCCAGCATCAGACTTGTTGCATGATTCAGGGAAATTTGAAGACTGCAGGGATGATTTTTTTTCTCTCTCTCTCATTTCCTTGCATCTAATCTATATGATAAACAAATATCAGCAAGGCTGAACTTTTACCTTAGCTTGAGCAGACGCAGATGTGGGCGCTGCCTAGTGCAATGAACATGTGTTGTCTAGAGTGAGAAGATAGATAACATATCACCACTCCTCTCAGTCATGTAAAATTGTGAGGATTTCACAGCAATCCATCCAATAGTTGATTGCGATATTTCAGCCTTGACCAAACAGGTGGACATTGCCGTGGCTAAAAACAGCAACAAAACAACTCAGCTCCATTTTTGCAAGAGCATCATCTTCACCCTTTTTTGTTCCGCCTCCTTTTGTAAATAAATCTGGAAGATTTCAATATTTGGCACATGATGTAAAAGCGGGGCCAAGCAGAGGCCACTGTTAGCATGGTCAAAATGTGATGATTTATTTATGATAAAATCAAAATGTTGGTTCTTGTGGAAAGAAAGGTGGTTAGTCAGCATCTGTTATTAGCCCCTCTTTCACCTCATCTGCTCTTATCCTCCCCCGGTCCATTCCTCCACTGCCTGTCTGGCTGTTACAGTCTAACCAAAGGGGAATTTACACCCTCCATGCAATCCACTGTACTGTAATAGGGTGTTGACAGATATTTGAGGTTCATTAACTCGGTAGATCCAAATACCTGCCAGCGTCTGAGGCCGTGAAATCCCAACCAACTCAGTCTAGTCAGAGAAATATTCATATCAAAAGTTGTCATTAAAACGTTTATTTAAAAGGGATAATGCACACAGGAGATCGATACAAGGCCCTGCATTAGCAAGTGCTCCTGCTATGAAGCGCTTTCTCATACGCATTTAATCTCTCTACAACATGAGCGCCTCTTGGATGAACAGTCACTGACCATAATCTTCTTCTGAAATCAGTCCGTTTGTTGGGGAAAAGGTTATTTTTGCTACAAGTACTGAAAATCCTAACTTTGCGGGCCTCACTTATCTGATATTGCTTTAAAGATAGGAGATTATTATCAAGGAAACTGAGAGCAGTACCACGTAAAACATTTCACCTTCCAGATATGAGCCTTGTAGCTCCCTGATGAGGTCAATTTCATGCCTCGTCCAGCCTGAGAGAATTTACAGCTTCCCTATTTACAAGCCGCCTCTACTCTTGGATACGGGGAGCTCTCTCCACTCTGCTCCTTGTACGCTGCCTCCTGCTTTGTGGGCGAGCAGATTATTCATTGTCTCCGTGTTGACACTGCAGTAGTCTTTGACCTTTCTAATGCTAAAGCTAACAACTTCCTGCCATTTGTAAACCTGACCAGCGGCGACCTCTGACTGTGATCGAGACATATATGTATGATGGCTCCAACACAGCTTTGAAATTGTGCAGAATGTGGTTTGTTCCTGCTCTCCTTCAAGGGAGCTTTCACACCTAAGTTATTTGGTGCTTATTTGAACAAACTCTGGTGCATTTTCCTGTTTGGTTACGGTCCTTTTGCCTCGTGTGAACTCTGATACGGACCAAGAATGTAAACACGGGGAGAAAAACCTGTCTGCCCAAACATCAAGAAGGCAAAGGTGGCCACCAGAGAAAAAAATCTAAACCCATAATTTGCAGTACTGGGTGCAGCATGACTTGCTGTCAGTCACCAGACATATCTTTATTTAAATGAAGGGCTACAATTAATGAATCTTTTATCAATTAATGAATCAACTTTGTCAATTTACTAATCCCAAGGTGACATTTTCAAATGACTTGACAAATGAAACCCAAAAATGTTTGCTTTACTGTCAATTAAACTAAAGAAATCTTCAGAATTTATAAGCCGGACCTAAAGAATGTTGGAAAAGCTGCCACGATTAACCGATTGTCAAAATAGTTCCCGCATAACTTTCTGTCAATCGACTAATCATTTCAGCTCTAGTTCAAATTAGTAAGTCTACGTGACGCTGATGATGATGCACGATGACAGTCACCAAACCTGTCCAAAGAATGTTTAACTGTCCGCCATTTGAGTTCATGTTTGTCTGTGATAAGTCTGTCTGAACATGAAATGGACCAACACTAAAGGACAACACTACGTCTCTTTGGTATCTTTTATCTGAACTGATGGTATGAAAGCAGCCTGAGTATGTGGCAGACTTACTGTGACAGACGGAGTCACTGGTCGGTGTGCACACAGCCGTCTGGGTCTCTGCTTCCTCATCACAGATGGTGCAGGGCAGGCAGGGGTCGAGGGAGCTATCCCGGTCAGAGTAGGTATCGTCCACGCACTCCTCACACACCGTGTCGTGCTTGTGTTCGCAGTGTGAGTACACGCCCTGGCCTGCCGGGCACACCGTACACGGCGTGCAACGGCCTGCCACCGAGTCGAAGAAAAAGTTGTAGTTGCAGATGCAGATGGCGTCGTTGGAGTCGGTGCAGGGCGTCTCCATCCGCATCAGGCCGGTGCACTCGGTGCAGGGGCTGCACTTCTCTGTAAGACTGTAGTTCTCTGAGTAGGTCTCACCTGCAGATGACAGGACAGGTCAAAGGAGACGAGACAGAAAAGTGAGAGGGAGGAAACGAGAGAAGGGGGGGGGGGCAAAGAGAAAAAGGAGGACAGAAGATGGAGAGAGCAGGAAACACGGAGAGATAAACAGGGGCATAAACAGTGAGTCTAATGATATTAATCATGTTTACTGCACATTCATTAGAAGGGAGGACACATTGATCCACTGGGCTCTTAGTGATTTGTGCTCCGGGACAAGAAAGGTGCTCTTGTTGGGGAGCGAGTAAAAAAACCTGCTGTGCTCATTACGATATCGATCCTAATGTGTTTGTGCTGCACTGAGTAAACTGCTTTAATCTCAGTCATACACACAGAGTGAAGTGCAGGTGCGTCGACATGCTTAACACTGATGCACAGATGATAAAGACTCAGGCAATCACCTGGGTATATTTAAAGGCTTTAGAGAGTTTTAACAAGTCATTCTGACAAAGCTGGCCATTTCTGTGATGCTCATTTGCTAATAATAATAATAAGGCCTATAATTCCTACGTGGAATGTTTAAATTAGCAGACCTAAAACTGCTCTCGCTTTGTGATTGGTTCATATCTGAGAGCCCGGGGAGCACACTAGTCTTTCACTTTGCTTAACGTCTTTGACGTGTTTGTTTATCAAGTCACTGTGTTGAATATTTCCAGCTTTGAGGAATAAACGTTCTCAGTAAACAGTTGAGACGAAGAAAGAGCACTACAGCGTTTTAAAGAAGCGCTCTTTAGCTACGTGCTCGTCGTCTATAACTTAAAAGAAGAGTTTGACACAGTTTGGCAAATGCGCTTATTTGCTTCCCTGCCAAGAGTTAGATGAGCAGATTTGATAGCACTCTGATGTCTGATGTCTGCACGCTTGATATGAAGCTTCAGCCAGCATCAGGTTAGCTTAGCTTAGCATAAAGACTAGAAACATGGGAGAAACAGCCTAGCGCTGTCCTATGCTAACCAAATCCAGCACCTCTAAACCTCACAAATTATCAAATGACATGTTTGTTTTTTAATCCATACAAAAAACAAAGTTGTTGAGGGATTTCGGTCTGGACCAAAGTGGGTGGACCAGCTGACATCGCCACCGCTGGAGCGCCGAAGTGCTAGCGGGGTTAAAGGATACCCCTCCACAGGGTTTGCACTGCTCACCTGGATGAAAAGTTCTTCTGCAAATTGACTTAATAATCAACTCATTTTAAAGAACAACCCCACTGCATTATATCGGGGTCGTGAGCAAAAGAGATACCAGACCACAGCTGAGTTGTGGAGATCAGTGTTGAACAGAATGAGGTAAAAGCCGTGCTGACTAATTGCCTGCTGCATTTCAATTACTTCCCAACACGTCGGATTTGCTCTCCGGGAACGTTTGCATCAGGAGGATTCGGTCCTAGGGGCGCAAAGTAATCTGTTAATATTGCATGTTCATATAGAATTATTTTCGGATGCTTGCTGAATTATGCATACAGTGTGAGAGACAGCTGGGGGGGGGGGGGGTCTGTGAGCGTGTTTATAGTGGTTGAATGTGACGGGAGTGGAGTGGAGAGCCTGACAGCTCAGATTCACTACAGAAACAACTTCTGTTCTCCCCATTTAACTTTTTGGTTTTGTTTTGTGGCATGCTCAACATGAGAGCTGTCACCTTGCAAGAGCTGCAGTTCAGACAGGATCGGAAACAGCAGACGAAAGTAGAAGTGTTTCACCGCATGAGATTATGAGATGAGATTATATGTCGAAACAAGCTTTGTAAACTCCTAAATTAACACCCGAGACTGCCCGTTTCACTCTTGGTTACACAAAATGAGGCATGCAGCAAGTTAACGCTGGTTTAAACTCTCCACGCTGTGCTTAAATGCTCTTTCCTCATACAGTGTAATAAATCACTGAGTCTGGGTGTAACTGAACATAAAGCCGCATGGCTGTGTGAATGTGTTGGACTTCTTGCACAACTCTTATCTGCATATGTCTGAGTGTGCGTGTGTGTTTCATGAGAACTGCTTAGTGGGTGTCGTGCTGAAGAACAGCATATTGTCGGTGTGAAAAGCCCTGCAGCAATGTCCCAGCACTTGCTTTGCGTTGTAAGCGGCTCTGGCAAGTAAACACTGGCACAGACTGAAGCTCTAAACACCTTGTAAACTGCGGCACAGCTAAGAAGCCGTAGATGAAGGCTGTCACATTATACGGGCAGGCTGAGTGGAGCAAAGCGGAGGTAAGGGTTTAGATTTTAGGTAAGCAGTCGGCAGAAACACGGGTCAATCGAACTCAACAGGAAGGAGTGGCCGCTCGATTTGCTTGAAAGAATCTCGAAGCCTGTGACTCAATCGGAAACAGTCTTTGAGGGTGGTCCGGTCCAACCCGAGTCTAGAAAACAGGATTTAGAGATGAAAGTGTTGCTGTACGACTGGAAGGGTCAGGGGAAACGGGGCAGTCGGGTAATGTGAGTGAGTTCGGGTTCCTTCTTGGATAGACACAACAACAGGACTCTGTCATCACCCCGTGCTCTTATTACTGTCTGGAGGCAGAAGCCATGGAGGAGAGCGACGCTGACTGAACGCTGCAGACCCCGGACAAATGACAGACCTCAGGGGCAAACGATTATTTGAATTTGCGAGCCTGAAGTCTTTGTTTTCTTTGCAGTCAGGCCCGACCGGTAGAGCCCTCCTCATTCATTTCAATTATGCGACAGCGCACGCAGGCCTCCTCGCTAATTTTAACCTGCATGCATGAGCCCCTCTCCAGTCCTTTTGCGTAAACACGACTAAACGCGACCATATGCACCCGGTGTTCAACAGGCACAGGAGACGAGTGTGTGTGGTACGTGCATGTGCGTGTGTGTGTGTGTGTGTGTGTGTGTGTGTGTCTTAATTTATGAGTCAGCGCTTTCATCTGGGGGCTAAAAAAAGAAATGAAAAGCCATCAAGAATCAGTCAGAGAGTGTCTCCTTTAATAAAATATGATCCTTTTGTCTAATTGTCCCCAATTGAGTGATGATCAGCACATCAGTAGTAAAAGCGGTCATTGGTAAAGTGAGCTGTGGCTGTATACGGTGGTGGGGGGGGTGATGCACTTAAAATGTGCCACTTCAGCCTCGTGAAGACCCACCCTCCCCCCAAAAAAACTGATGTGTTTCAGCCCCCATTAGTGCCATCAATAATGTAGCTCTGGATGGCCTTGAAGCTGCCTGGTGATCTCCACAATCAGCAGTTTGGTGTAAGCTTTTAGCGAGGACGGCCATTTCCCCCGCTGCCACAGTGTGTCAGGGACCACGTTTCAGCGGAGACACCATCTTCTTCCTGACCCTTTGCTGACTGCGGATAAATTGGCAACGTTGAGAAAAGCTGCTGCGTGACGGCTTTATTTGTCTTTTTGTGCAACATTTTTGTGTGTAATTATCGCCCTGCTTCATTGGTCCACTTAGCTTCCCCCCAGATTTGAAACAGGTGTTTTAGGATATTACCAAAGCCATTATTAAGAGACCAAAGGAGGAAAGTCATAATTTAACAATCAACCGTTACTCTTGAATCCTGTGCCGAGCTTGACTTTTTGGTCTTGTTAGGATGCCAAGTAGGGAAGAAGCTTCCTCTTCATAGAGAAAAATCTCCATTTCCCCCTTTCTTCACCCCCCATCATCCAGCGTAGGAAGCCATTATTGATGCTCTGTTTCAGACGAGGCTGATTCTACTTTCCTTCCTCATTTAACTCCCCAGTGAGCACCGGTCCGGTCGACCAGCGGGGATCTTCTTAACCGCTACATTGACTCATGAGGCTTTCCCTTTTTATCTCTCAGATCTTGGGTCAGTTTGTAGGGCAAGTTTTTCTGAATGGTTCACTAAGTGAGGCAGGTCATGTCTCTCACGACAGCAGGGAAAAGTGGAGGAGACTGATAAATATTTCAGTGCTGCTGACGCTGGCACTCTTCCCGAGGAGGGATCGGGAGGCCATGGGCGGGGGGGTTACAATGTCAGGAAGTGGGGAATTAAGAGGGGTCGTGGTAAATAAAGATGCGCCCATATTTACCATGAAACAGGAAATGGATGTGTTGACTTTTTCTCTTCAATTATTAATTTCTGCACTTTAGAAAATGTATTTATGGCTTTTGTTTTTCAGGTAAGGTCAGTGTTTTGGCCTTTAACTTCCGCATGAATCCCACTCAGCCTTATTTTAGTGTATGTGCTCCCGTGGGCCTCGGGTTCATTAAGATTTTATCTGCTGAAACAATATTGAAACCGATGAAAATGCATTCGCACCGGAAATTGAGTGCAACTTCCTGGGCATTTGAGCTTAATTGTTGAGTGTTTATCAGCTGTGAATACTGTTGCTGTACTGCAGAGCAAGATAACTGTTCACTGTTTGAGGCACAAAAGGCTTTTCAATATGGTTTAATTAGCTGGATCAAATGAGTAAAGATGCACTGATGTAACCGTATGCATGATGAATGAGCAGATCGTGCCCTTTGGTGCCTGGCTCTCTAATACCATTTTATCCACTAATACAGACGATGAGTCATAGCAACAGGGAGGAGGAGGAGGAGGCTGAGAAAAAACAAGTACAGGATGGAGAAAAAGAGGAGACACGACAAGAGTTGGTGGTATTCGCTGGTGTGGAGGGAGCGAAACATATTCTGCATATAATAACTACAGTCCAGAGGGCCAGACCACATTAAAAGGAAAATGCAGCCGCGGTTTACCGTCTACGCGTCGCCTGCCACTGTTCACGGCAGGAATATGAAAAGGAATATGACGCGCAAGACAAATTCCTCATGACGTCAAAGCAAAGATAAAGTCCAGACGCTTGTGAAGCTGCGACGTGTTTCTCTACAGACTCCAGGCACCTCAACCAATTTCCTGCTCCAGTCTATCAAATGCAATGTTTGATGATGACTATTGCTCACTTCTCCATATTCTGTGTGACTGGATGCAAAACACGAGGACTCAACTTTATTTCTCTTTTGTTTTTGCGCAAAGACCCATTTTTCTTAATTTCACGCTTCTTCCTTTTCTAACACCGACTTTGTCTGACAGAGTTGGTGATGAGACATTGACTCGCAGAACTTTGTGCCTTTTTTCCTTTACCCTGTGGCTCTGTCACGCTCTAGATGTCGAGAGCTGGCTCCCTGCCCCTGCAGCCATGGCTGCAGCTCTTGAGCTCCTCGAGGCGAAGAATTAAAGCTTCAGAAGGGTGAAATCAGCCGGACTTCAGATTCTTAACAATTGGAAGGAGTTCACAAGTTGAAGGGCAATCAGAGTATGAATTTCCTTTGAACAAAAAGCATTCCTGCCCGTCTGCAAGCATTCCTCCAGAATGACATCCAGTTGATATTGGTTTTGGTGTTAGCAGTTCTTGTTTACATGCACCATGTGCCAGAGTTTACTCGTGTTGTCTGAATGGATTAACGCAATCAATCAATGTTCAGTGCGCTCTAAATGTCTAAACAATGCTAATTTAGAATTTCTGCTCTGGGTCGGTCACCACAACGTCTCAATCTGCCACAATTAGCGCGTGCACATGCTTTTGAAAGGCAAGAAAACGTCACAATGCAGCGTGTGATACGTCTGTCTCATTCGTCAGCTCCTCCTCTGCTATGCGGCGATCCTCGTGACCTATACTCTGACGTTTACTTAGCACTCTGACATACACCAGCATCTTAAAGGGCAAAAAGAGCTGCAGGCACGTGATGCAGAAAAATCCCTGAATTGAGGAGAACACATTTGTTTGCTCTTCTTCTTCGTATTCTTCTTCTTCTCCGTGTTGTTGCGGTGTTGGCACCTCTCCCAGCTCTGGTCTGTAGAGCGAGTGCTAATGGTTCACAGCCTGAGCCGGCGCTGTAAGCGAACGCATTTGGACCCACTTACAGGCATCAAACATGTGAATTCCTGCCTTGTTTCTCGTGACACTCGCTAAAAGCAAAGCAGACACTTCATACAAATGAGAAAGTTGGACAATAGGAGTTTGTTTTGGCTGTAACAGTCTTTGTGTTTGGAGATCGGAGCCAGAACGGCTATCAAAGGCATAGCAAATGAATGACGAAGTATAAATAAAGATTATGTAAGTGCAGGAATTTTGCATTAATCGGGATGTGAGTGTGTGTAATGCTGGTGATGACGGGCTGCGTCACATTGCATGTGTGTATATACTGTATGTGGTTTTGATTGTTTCCAGATTGAATTCAATTCTTTTTACGCGTTGACACATTTCAGGAAGCAGAGTTTCGGCAAAGTCAAGTTTTAGCATTTTGGCGTTAAAAGCTTACTTCTCCAATCTATTAAAAGGTCAGTACACCCAAATCAACTAAAAAAAAATACATATTTTGACCTGACTGTGAGTAGACTTCCTTCAGATGAGAATTGACAGCGAGGTTCTATAGAGACAGACAGAACATTTGAGCCCCGCCCACACCGGAGGGGACAACAATTCGTCACTCTCCATTGACTTTGTATTGCGTGAAGGTGCCTCCGTATCATTTCGGTCTGCTAGCAAACAGCAGAAACAGACCTAAAAGCTGCTGTGTGGTGGGATGCACCTGCAACAGGGTCAAGAGCCCAAAACTAAGTTTTTATAAGCTGCTGAACCAAAACACTGAGCTTTTAAGAAGACAAAAGTGGATACACATGATGCATCAGCAGGATGAATGGGAACACTGTGGCATCCTGACACTCAGTATGCTCGCTCGCTTGATGCACTTACTGAGTGCATCAAGCGAATATTCCACTGAGTTACAGACGTCTCTTTCACAATGTAAGTCTATGGGGAGACGGATCATGACGTTGTAATTACACGACTTGGCCACTATGTCTAATTGACTTCGAAGCCTGGTGCACTTCCTGGGGGCGTAGTTTTGGCGCCGACTGTGGTTTTCAGAGTATGACGCTTTGAGCTGTGTCTCTACTGACATTTGTTTATGCTTGTTTTATTTTTATTGACTGAAGTTTGATCATTGCATGTACAAATTAGAGTGAAAAGTCTCTACTCACTGTCCAAACACTGGGCGCACACCGTCTGCTTTGCGCCGCATTTCTTCACCACTCCCTCTCCAGGTGGACACTCCTGGCAGCATTCTCCGTTGCTGGTGTACCGGCCGGAGTCACAGGGGAGCTGCACCGCCCCCTCCGTCTTAGACGCCAACACTAACGCCACCTGGCACACACAGGGACAGTGGTAAAATACATCAGAGCAGCGCATGGAGACACAACCTGCCCACATATACGTGCACACACAGCTCAGGGCCACTGTGACTTCCACATACACAGCAAAACTAATTGATGAAAATTGCTGCCAGGTGTCCAACCTGTTGCTTAAATCCAACCGCTATCAGGATTCATCATAAATCATGTTGTCTCCACCCATATTAGACACACTTCCAACAAGGCAGTCGTCTAAACTGCCTTAATAGCTCTAATAGTACACTTCTGACACGCTCCGGCCGAGGCAGGAACCATAAAATCATGTGTGCACATTATACACACGCCCGTCCTCATTACAGTCTAAAGGTGAGATTAGCCGGGAATATCAACCCCAGCTTCCGATCAGCACTGGCACGCACACACACTCCTTATGTTGTGGGAATGATAATGCATTCCCTACCACCTAACTCCTAACTTTAACCGTCACAGCTGCATTAAATCCAGCCTCGATCAAAGACTAACTGTAACCCTAAATGCTCAAAGAAAAACCTAATCCTCTAACAGAATGAAAGAGGTGAGGACCAGCCTCACTTTCCAAAACAGAGGCACACATTATTAACACTTAGGAGGACATTGCATTGAGTTACCCCAACTTTAACCAAAAAAACAAGTCTTAATAGTGCAATTTAATGTGTTGCTTTGTGGGGAGTCGTTGTTTATTTTTCAACCCAAACAGGAGCCACCGTAATATTTCTAGGCCAGATTAATAGTGTAAACATACGCATGCACACTTATTGTGCCGCAATGCAAACATTCACTCTCGCCGGCTTCACAGCTGAGCTGACAAATAGACAATAAGACTCTTTAGCTCTGTCCTAATTTGCATATGCAGATGCACTTTTTTTTTTATCACCTTTAAATACCTGCAGCATGCAGCCTGTACTGTAAATACACCCACGCATTCCTGACACATACTGTAAGTTTGGTTTCAATTTCTTTCATTCACAATTTACTCCTCCCTCATCCTGTCACTAACCCGTCTAATCTCCTCCAGTTATCACCTTCCCTCCCTCCCTCTTGTTGCGTTTTCTCAGTCCTCCTCTGATATAAATGCCACGCAGCTCTACTGGCAAAAGAACTGAGGCTTGTTCCGCTGGTGTGTGTACAACAGTGCTAAATAAAGGGAATTCATATCTAAGCCTGTTAGAACAAAGAAAATAATTACACTGAAACACTTTCGTGTCCTGTGGCTCGTTATTGTGTAACGAGCAAACGCTCATTTCCACTCAATGCACATTTGCTGAGACATCAATTCAATCTTTTCCGTCTTTCTCTGTCTCTCTCTCCGTCATTCGTCTCTCCCCTCCCCTGCTTTCATTCAGAAACAGATGTACTGAGCAGCCAGCAGTTCTCCCTCTCTCTCTCGTTCTCGCTCCTCTTTCTCAGTCTTTCCCCCCTTTCTGTCATTCCACTTTTTTGCTCTGTAGGTGTGTTTCTCCTCCTGACTTTACAGCCTGTTCTCTCAGCACATCCGCACACATCTCTCTTTAGATTTGAATACGTTGTCGGGGGGTTAAAGTCACATTTATTAATTTTTTTGTCTGCAAAAATGAACTTTGGATGCGAGCCAAAACCTCAAGAGAGTTCCCTCTTGTATCTGCAGGGGAAGGATTCATGTCCCTGACTGCTGCGCCAGCTCCCTTTTCCTGTGACATCTCCCTGGAATATCACTCAGCTCAAACACAGATTGATGGCAAATTCAGCGGGAAAATTTGTTCACCAGCAGGAGGAACACGTGTGCACACACACACACACACACACACACACACACTCACACACACACCTACACACACACACACACACACACACACAGAAAAACGCATGGTGCCCCAGCTGTGATATGTGTGGTTTGTACTCTCCCCAATTTCATGGTCCATTTGAGAGTTTATTTCTAAATTTAATTCTACCAAAGTGCACCCGACCGTCGCCACCCTTTAAACCAGCTGTCATAACAGAGTGTCCCCTCACATCCAGGGCTGTTCACATGACGACCAGCTGCTGTGGACATACCAGAGCCCTCGGGAGGATGTGCCCTCTGCTCTGTGCTTTAACTCCACCGTCCTCCACAATCAACTTTTGCCCATTATCAGACGAGCCTCGTGTTTCCTGTCAAACTCAGCGCAAACACTTTGCAGCTCATGGTGGATAAGGATTCAATGAGTCGGTGTGCTTTCCCACAAGCTGCAGCATCTTTATCTCTTCTCATTTCAAGACCCAGATATCCCAGGATTTAAACTGCACATCACAATAAAATGACTTCTACTCATTAATGCTATTACAGTCTGGGCCAAGGCGCCTGTCAGCAGACTGCTCCTGGATGTCTGGATGCAGCCCAATGTGAAGCAGAAATCTCAATTTTCCAGAAACTGAACCCAGCGGGGCTGTCTAACTTTTCCTCCCTGGATGGAAACCAAGAGGGAGGTGTGTGTGTGTGTGTGTGTGTGTGTGTGTGTGTGTGTGTGTGTGGAGCTGGAGGCGATATAAAATAACCTGGGCATAATATCACGTGCAAATCTGATGTTGGTGTAAAGATATAAAGAACCCGCGTGTTAAGCAGGAACTGATTGGCCCTTTTTAATGCGGCATTTTTAGTGGGAAACCTCGCCGCACTGATGAAGTACACATTTAAATCATGTTCAGGAGATCACAGACACACAAGAGGGCATTTATAAGGAAGGTGTCTGGAGTGAAGAAAAGCTCACTACAAAAGTCCCAGTAGGTTTATTAAAGGGAGATTACAGAAATGTCACAGGCTCCGTATAGAAACATCAGTGAAAGGAAGATCTTTAAAAAAATAAAAATAAAAAGTGCAAACTGTCACAAAACCTAGACTCACCTAGAGTCTCTGCAGAGTGACAGAGCAGACACAGACTACTTACCAAAGCGCACAGAATCACCAGCGACAAGAGAGTAGTCATCCTGCGTCGCCTGCTGGAGTCTCAGGAAGCGGATCTTGTGCAGGGAAGCAGCGCTACGTGGAGGAGGAGAGCCGCTCAGCAGGACCGCTCATTTTAATTCCAGCGGCGCGGATGTGTTGTTGGTATTATTTTTTTATTTTTATTTTTTTTACTTGTTTTATCAATGAGTCCGCACCATCACGCGTCTGTCCGGGACCGGGACCTCTGGACTGGAGTCAGATGCGACTGTCGGTGCACCTCAGCACCACCACACGCTGCCTCTCCAACACGGACAGAGAAGAGGAGGAGGAGGAGGAGGAGGAGGAGGAGGAGGAGGAGACCGTCCTGTCCGGAGTGCTGCTCAGCTGCAAGTGCACTGCGGAGGAGGCGAGAGGAGACAAGAGAGGGGGCACGTCCACACTCCAGTTTATTACCCCTGATACTCCTGCAGCAGGACTATACAACCTGCTCCTCTCTCTGCCTCTCTCTCTCTCTCTCTCTCTCTCTCTCCTTCGCTCTCATTCGCTCACGAGCTGGCTGTGCCCGTTCC
>JAVQJF010074859.1:0-11642 GCA_036023855.1 Gadopsis marmoratus
GCATCTTGTTGCACACATTGAAAGATCTGAGCTTCCTCAGAAAGTAGAGTCTGCTCATCCCCTTCTTGTATACAGCGTCGGTGTTGGTCCTCCAGTCCAGTCTGCTGTTCAAGTGGACACCAAGTACTTGTA
Organism: Gadopsis marmoratus; assembly: GCA_036023855.1. Classification (NCBI taxonomy): domain Eukaryota; kingdom Metazoa; phylum Chordata; class Actinopteri; order Centrarchiformes; family Percichthyidae; genus Gadopsis; species Gadopsis marmoratus. The sequence continues at coordinate 133 of JAVQJF010074859.1, forward strand.
GTGCTCCACAGTACAACCTCCTCACCCATGATGTTTATGGGATTGGTTGTAGTTCTAGTCCTCCTGAAATCGACCATCAGTTGTTCCTTGGTTTTATTGGCATTTAGGAGCAGATGATTCCTGCTGCACCACTCCACAAAGTTCTCCACCAGTTCCCTGTACTCAGACTTCTGCCCGTCTCTAATACGCCCCACCACCGCGGAGTCATCAGAGAACTTCTGCAGGTGGCATGATTCAGAGTTATACTGGAAATCTGAGGTGTACAGAGTGAACAGGAATGGAGACAGGACAGTTCCCTGTGGAGCTCCGGTGTTACTAACCACCACAGCAGACAGGGAACTAACTGCCCACGAACTGGGGCCATTCTGATAGCTAGTCAGCGATCCAGGAGACGTGCTGACACCCATCCTGAGCAGCTTCTCACTCACAGATATACACAATATTATCATGGAAATATATATGTATATACAGTATATGCACTGCAAAGTGTCAACTGTTTTGGCCAGAAATCTACGTTATAATTGCATTTCGCACCTGAGTCAAATTTTTATGTGTGATCCCAAAATTGTATAATCTAATTACCCCTTTATAAATGGATTTCTGATAAAACAACAACTTTATACTTCTTTAACGTCGTTTCTCTGCACCCTACTGTAAACGGAGACAAGTCATATTCAAGACTTGATCCAAGACAGCTTGAGTAAACATTACAACACCGACGTACAGTGCACTTTGTTTCGTCGGTTGGAAGATATTCGGACTGTGTAGTGGTGTGTCAAAAGTTGAGCTAAGCCCTGATATACTTATCGAGCCGAGGTAGCTGCTCTAGAAACAAACGTTATGGTTGTCATTCTTATTTTATTTTCAGTAACTGCAGCAGAGCATTTTGACAACAGCTGTCCTACCAGCCCTGGTGGTGGCTGTGGGAAACCTACAGTGCCCCACCACCAACAGCTTTGGTTCCTTGTGCCCCTCAGAAGGTGTTTGGCTGCTCTGGCATTATGGAGGGCCTTCCTGTACATTTTAACACTATCCTTGTGTTAAAGATTGTTTGAACGCCATTTCCTTTCAAGTTTGCGTGTTATTTGCTTTAATTTACGGTAAACTGTTTTGTTTTATTATTTCATTGTCATTCGCAGGGACCCTGTGGCACTATCAACAAGAAGATCAATTTTGGAGGGACTAAAGCTAGCATAGGAGTCCTATGTTAAATTGAGATATGGCACTGAAGTAAATGCGGATGGAATCACTTCCTTAAATGTAGTTATAGCACCCCCCCTCCCCATCGCTTCCTTTTTTGCCTGTATGCATGCTGTTCTTTTAATACCCCTGTATATGCACCATCTCAGTGGCATAAAACACCGACTGAGTGCCCTGGAGGCTGGACAGCACATCTCACAGCCAACATTATAGTCGCTAAATGTGTTGCAATCTCCTCTTGTATTTCAAATCTTACAAATACAGTAAAACAGTAACTGAATTATATAGGCATACTCTTTAGTCAGCCAGGGAGGATGACTCCGTTAAAAATTTGCAGAGTTTTCTGACTTGTTGAGTTTGGGGAAATTTTATGACCTTTGTGAAATGCTCTGTATGCTGTTTCATGCTGTTGTTTTGTTAAATTCAGCAAATGTACTTGTAGTGTTAATCCCACTTAATTAAGGCAGCACCAAAAATGTGTAACATAGGCCCAAATGGATGGATACAGGGATGACACTCAAGTTCGGCTATCAGAAATAATCAAAATGTATACTAAAAAACAGATGGGGACAATTATACTATGAATGTGTGTGTGTGTGTGTGTGTGTGTGTAAACCACCACAGTAAATACTATATTTTTGTGCATACCTGTGTACATTCTGTACCTGTACATAACCGGTTCTCACTAAACACAAACATTTACAACATTACTGCACAACCTCACTCCCCCTCAGTATTATTATATATTTCTTCTCTGTATATATATAATTTATATAAATTGCACTATTTATGTCTTGGCTGCTTCACTGTAATTGTTGTGCATATGACAAATACACTTAAAATTAGTTTTACATTAGAAAAGAACAAAAAATATGCTGTATGTCATAATTATTGCTGTCGTATTTATGAAGAATTTTGGTTGTAGTTTGTTGAGGACTGCTCTAAATCATCAAAACAACCATAGGTCTAAATGTTGGTTTGGCTTATTCAGCATTTTTCTAAATGTTGGTGGTGTCATTGACACCTATAAATGCTACTCAGTAAAGTGTAAGTGCTGGTATTTGTATTGTTTCAACATCCTTTGCTCACTCAGCTGTCCTGGTGAATGTCTTTGTTGATTCCAGCCCAAGGTTGGCAGTGATACTGTAGGTCGGTGATAACATATAATCAACAATACAAAGGCTACAGTGAAAAAGACACCAAAAAGTGTAATGTATAAATAGTTCTTATTAAAACAGACTTTTCACTTAGATATCTTAACATGAAAGCACAGTTAAAAAAACAATTAATATTTTGTATGTTAATGAGCCAACACTGACATTACTCTGTATTGCTAGCAGTGCTTGATAACGGACACACTTGGATTAAATTGACCTAGTATTGAATTGATTAGTTACAGCTGTATTCACTCTGCTCTGGCGCATTGGAAGTGCTGTGTTTCAAGTATAGTGAAGATACTAGAATATGACACCTGGTGACACCTAATACTAGAAGTCTCATGATTATACAGGTTCATGAGTATAGTGCACAAAGTTGCTCACTACCTTTTGAGTATATATTTGGAATTTTTTGTAGCTGAGACGCTAGTGTCCTGGAATAATTTTGGTACAGGGACACCCAAGAAATTGACTCCCTGACCAGTTCAATAAGCACTTAGCTAAGAAATGCTTAGAGACGCACCCTTGAGTGGCATGTTCCTTTTCTGGCCACATTCCAATTAGTGAAGTCACAGATAAAAGCTAAAATCCTGGACATCAGCAAAAATCGTGACATACATGTGATTTACAATCATATTTAGAATAATATTAATATTTGTAATGTTCCTATATTTTATTTGGACCACTGGGACGAGCCAGCTAGCTATAACGTAGCTATGCTGCATGGATCTTGTGTTGGTTGCTTCGTAACGTTACCTTTCCATTTGCAAATTACTTTATTAGCTGTCTGTCTGTTATGAGTATGTTATCCACTCAAGACAGCATTTTGCTATGTTAACTAGCTAGCAATTCGTCCATGTTAGCAAGCAAGCTACGTGGACTTTGTTAGTGTTGGCAGCTCTCGCGCTTCTGGCATGTGACACACGCTTTCACATTCAGTCTCATGCTCTCACGCTGTCCAAACAATTCTCATGCCAAAAGATTGCCACAGCAACGCGCAAATGTATGTACATGGTCATGTATTGGCTATGTGTCTGGAGTAGCAAAGGTTAGTGTAGTTTAATATTGTGAGTATTTCCCAGGGTGGAAGACCTGGCCAGGGTGCGTAGTCAGGCCATATCATTAAATCTTAGAACATAAGGTCCGGCTCCCGCCACATGTGTAATTCACACAGCAAATCTACCAGGTCGAGCATATCTGGTTCCTACGCTGGTTGATGTTAGCGGGCTTCATTTAGCTAGTGTTGTACACTGTTCGCACTGTAGGAGCTGAAGAGAGGCAAGGCACTCGGGAGTGTGAATAAATGTCACATCCTTTGACTTTTCCCGGAAAATCTGTCCAGAGTCCTTTACATACAAATCAGTCCACAGGCTGCTATATGCAACTGAGTGGGGAAGTTACATTACAATCTGTTGACACATAGGCAATACAAAGCATTTATTACATGTAAAATGTTACATATAGTACAACAGAAAATGTATTAGGCTACATATGTCAGTTGTTTGTTCTAAACATGAATATGTATGCATAAGCAGAACCATAAAAATGAAACCAGAGGATGGTATTTGGGCCAAATGCACATGTATTTCTGTTATTTTGGTTAGGTTTTCCAGCAGAGGAGCTGTTGGATAATGAGGCAAAAGTGAGACAGCTTCAGCTCCGGTCCAGGCAGGGGTGTTGTCGTGACTGTGTGGGAAGCATTTTCCTCAGGTCAATCCGAGGCCCTAGCAGAAGTTTGTTCAGGGCCCCAGGGAGACCAGGGTCAGCGCTGCTAGAAGCTGACTAAACACTGTCTCACTTGGGACTAATGAGGCAGAGAAAAAATAATGCAAACATGTTGGAAAGGGAATAGATTGAGGGTGAAGAGTTTAGAAGAGGAGTAAAAGGAAGCTGACCCATTTTGTGGATCTGACCATCAGTATGAACATACTTTCTCCTTAGCTTTCAATTGGTGCTAGAGGGTAAGGGGAGAAACGGCATTCAATATCATTTGGATAAAATATATTTCCTATGGGGCAGATTCAGCCAGTATTGGATTCCAGCGGAGAAACAAACACATGGAGCATTATGGAAATGTGAGCCAGCAATAATAGCATTGCTTCATCAAAAAGCCTCTGAGCTATCATAATAAACCCACAACAAAAGCTCTGTCTTTCAACTGAAACTTCGGCATAATGCCCTTCTAAGGTACTGGGAGTTTGAAATGCTCTGCTCACGAGCACAGAGGCGGTGGCAGCTGCTTTGCAGCTCACAAATAAGCTCCTCATTTGACTTTTCACCTATAGTGATCACGTCTGTCCGGGTCAAATGGATCATTACAAGCAGATGATTATTATAACTGAATTTATTTTCTTTTTCTTAATTTGTTTATGCATATTACAATCTGATTGACATTTGTATATTTAATACATGAATATAAAGTAATGAAACGGACAGCTTCGCTATTTACTTAACTTTACTGTTTCAAAATACAGTACAGCTGTTTCAAACACATTCAAATCCCTGTACAAAATAATATTCTATCCCTTACGTAGTTTAGTATTTACTGTAGCCTGAGGAACACCACGTTTCACTTCTGCATCTCATTTTTGGCAGTTCGCCATAAGCTTAGAAGAGACCACGTTTTTCATTGAAAGAAAATGACATTCTTTAACCTGTCATGATTTCAATGTGCATGCAGCACTAGTCTCAGGTAGCCAGTCGGAAGCAGCCAGGTTACTGCGAGGCAAATTATCGTGAGTAAAGTAAAAAATAGAAAAAAGAATAAATTAATCAATCAATTGATTTCATTAAAAATATATTTCCATATGCTGTCATGTAGGAAAAGACCCAACATGAACACTGCAAGCAGACTACTTGATTACTGTAAGCATGCTCTCAGAATCACAATCAGGATCAGAATTTGCTTTATTGGCTAAGTTTGCATACACATCACTGCATAAGTCATGTCACACATAGGCGTCACACAGCTCCAGTGATCTGTTGAAGATCTGTGTGAAGATGGGGTCCTATTGGTCAGCACACACTTTCTAGCAGGATGACAGGGGTGGTTGTAGGATTTCCACTTATGGTGGGCTTAGCCTCTCAAACTAGATTGCTTTTGTTAGTCATGTTTTAATTTGCTAGCTAGGTAACTTGAAGTCAAAGTAGCATTGGGATTTTGAAAATACCCAGTACTGCATTGATATGGACAACAATACAAATTATGAATCAGCATATTGTCAAAGTAAAAATAACTATGTGTGACAACTAATTGTTCTGGTCGGACTCAGACCGGGAGACCGGTCAACATCCCTTTCCCTAGTGTTATTTTTTCCCCCGTCCGTTTTGTGTCAAGTCGTGCTCTACTTTGCTGTGATTGGCTAGCTCATCACATTGATGCATCCTTGTGAGTGGATGCAAGTTCCACCATTTTTTTCTGACAAATTTCATCATCAACGTCAGTTGCGCAACTCAATTTGACTCTACAAAATTGAACCACTTGTTCATATAACATTTGCTTATCAGCAAATAATAATAACTTTATTTATATAGTACCTTATTCGTTCCTCTCCCCGGCTCGATCTTCATCAAGACCAGCTTCATTAATAAAATTGGTAAACTATACCTGCTGCCTTGCTGTCTGTATCTGCGCCTGGGTCCTCCCATCCCCACCTCATAACAGTATGAGTTTAACGGCCTTATAAAGCATTGTCATAAAACAGGGCGGAGTTGCCCCTGTCGACAGGGACAATAGAGCTTAAGAGGCTACATCATTCATAAGGTGTGCGTGAAAATAATTTTCTACCGGTAATATTAATTATGTATCTATACATTAAACAGGTGTAGTTCAAAATACAGTTTTGCCACTGGAATGCTAGTTCTGTAAACTTGTACATTTTGATTTGTAACTGTAATTCCATCCATCCATTTTCCTCCAATTATCTGGGGCCGGGTCGTGGAGGCAACAGGCTAAGCAGGGTTATCCACACGTCCCTCTCCCCAGCAACACCTTCCAGCTCATCCCGGGGGGACCCCAAGGCGTAATTTCTGATACAAATACTATTCAGATCATTGCTTGGAGGTTTATTTTGTTTAAAATATGAATATCTAGGTTTCTGCCAGTAAACAGTGTTTTGCCAGTTTGTGCTTTCAGAGCCACAACTTCAAGTTTAATTTCACAAGCTGCGAAGCAGAGAAATCATGCACCATTGTCTGTCTGCACGTGCATTTCATGGGTTTAAAGCATGGCAATGATTTTTCCGCCATAATGGCTTCTATCGATTTTAGTTCTGCATTGATGACCATGACAAAACTTAGACTTAGATTCTGTTATAATAAAATGATGTCTCTTCACTGGAGTTCATGACAGTACCTGCTTCATGGTTCCATTGGGGTGAGTACCATCCTACTGCACATAGTTTGCCCTCATGGTAGTAGAAAGACTACTTCTGATACTAATTTTAGCAAATGGCAATAAACCCATATATTCTCAATAAAGACATAAAACCTCAGAATGCATCAATCAAAAAAACAATGTATGGAGAATTATCCATCAGCCTCTACTGGTTCTCTGTATGGTAGCTACTACTAAATTACTGAAAAGATCAACTGAAATTTGTATTGCTTTACTACTACTATTGTTGTGATGCCTGCTCTTATAAATGTATGCTATATAGATGGTTACTTATGTAATTGTTGTTGTCACAACGTACTCTTTGTGCAATTAGGCCTTAATGTAATCAAACTAATCCTTTCTCTTGTGATGCACAGCTGGTACTATGTTCATAATTTAGGATTGTGTAAGTTCTAAATGTGCTGAATACCTTCAGATGGTACAAACACATCCTAATTAAGCTTTTCATTTTGCTCTATTTACCTTTGCTATTTATGTAGTGATTCAACTTACTGAATGTCCAGTTTCTCTGTCAGACACAGACATGTTATACATACTGTCTGAATGTTTACTAGTCTCTAGCTTACATGTTTTATGAGAAAGAAGTACTAACAGTTAATGTATATTTGTAATAATAAGAGCAATACCAGAATTAATATATCAATATATCAATATCAATTTAAACATTGCAATCTGGTTTTCAAGAAAAACACAGTGCTGCTCTGCGACCAATGATCTCCTCCTTGCTGCTGATGCTGGTGAAGGGTCTGCCCTGATTCTTCTGAACCTCAGCTCTGCTTTTCACACAGTAGACCACAGTACCTTAGTCTGCCGTTTACAAGACAGGCATTACAGGCACAGATCTTAAATGGTAACTCCACATTATCTACTGCCACCATGATCTATGGAGTACCTTGACCCTTATGTGGAAAAAAAAAATAGCGCCACCTATAGTTTTCAAAACCAGTGCCCCCTCCTTTCACTTTGTCGTACGCGCACCAAATTTGGTAGGCTTATGTATCATGTCCAGACTTAGACAAAAACCTCTTGGACCCCTACCGTACGCCAAACAGGAAGTGACGTATATTGCATTAACCATGAATATTTAGTGCGTTTTAAGCCGAACTCCTCCTTGAGATTTTATCATATCGACTTCAACCCTGGACTGTGTCATCTAAAGGCCTTCGCCATGAAGAAATAGTAGGATGGGGGTATTAACTTGAACGGCGTACCTGTGGCGTGGAAGTTATGCGTTTGCAGTGAAACAGGAAGAGGATTATAACTGCGCTGTGCATTGTCCAAGAGGCACCAAACTTGACACATTTTATGACCCCCCCGGGCTGAAGCCGAAAATACACATATATATATACATATACACGGTCATAGCAGGGCGTGTCCGTTACGTGGTGGCAATTCCTGATGCATCACCGTGAAAGAAATGAGATGGTAGGAGTGGTCGAAAAGTCACGAAAACTTGCACACACATCGACCGTGGCCATAAGGGTGGTATATGGTTTTGGAGCACCTGGACTGGACAACACGTCCTTCGCCATTAACAGGAAGTACTTTATAACTCTGTCGTGCATTGTCCGACAGGCACCAAACTTAACGTACTTCATGCTCATTTTCATCCGCGGTCATAGTGCCACCTACTGACAGGAGGTAATGTCAGACTTTGTCCAAGATGCACCAAACTTCAGACATTTTATTCCCCCCCCGGCCTGAAGCCGACTGTATGCATGTTGTCGTCCTAGTGACAGGGAGAGAAAGTCGGCGTATGGACTCTCAGCACCCGACATGAACATGCCCCGACGTGCACAGGTCTGCGAGGGCCCGTTCAACGCTGCTCGCAGCTTTAATTATAATTGATTTTTCACTTTTATTACATTTTATCACAAACAATTGGCATCGTTATACATAAATGAAATTTAACAGAAGTAAATGGCAAATACTTATAATATGTACTGTCTATCTTACTTGTAATTGGGATCAAGTAAACATCTGTTAAGTATTTTATCATAAATTGTTATGGCTTTATTGATCTAAAAAGCCAATAATGCGGTGGGTCCACCAGACCTGAGAACATTGGCTGAGTAACAAAAACATGAACACCACACAAGGTTAAGAATCTGTCCTAGGTCCTCTTCTCTTCTGTATTTACATGTTTCCACTTTGCAGATTAATACACAATCATTAAATCTCTGTTCATTGCTATGCTGATTGATGTGCACAACTCTATGTCTATAAGACCAGGATCCCCTGCAGTCAGACATTTAAAGACCTGTCTAAAGGATATCAAATGCTGGATGTTTAATAACTCCCTTCAACTCAATGAAGATAAATCAGAAATAATCTTATTTGGACCATTAGACACATCACACTTCAGAAACATTCTTCAGAAAATGTGTTAACCTAGCACCTTCTGTTAAGCCTAATGCCAGAAATCTAGGAGTTATCTTTAATTCCAATCCAACTTTTGATCAGCATGCAGGGAGGTATCCTGTATGCTGATCGACCCTATTTTAGCCTCTTTGCACTGGCTTCCAGTTAGCTTCAGGATTGATTTTAAGGTCTTACTCATTAGTTTTCACTCATTAGTTCACCTTTTCTAACTGAGTGAAGGTGGACATTCATTTCTGGCGGAAGGAGGTCAAGAGGTCATTCTCTGCTATTTATAATAAATAGACAATATACTGTACAACATTAAACAACATCTGCCCTAAGCTACTCATTCTCAACTGTCTTGATGTGGGAACACTTTCTACATGGACATTTGCAAATTGAACACAACTTAACGTGTAAACAGAGGAAACCACCTAGAATTTTAATTAGCCCTAAATGTTTTGGTGTTACTGTCAGCATCAGCTGTAATTTGAATGCTAAAGTTAGTATGCTAAATAACACATAGCAGCTAGTGCCTAAAGCAACTGCGACTGTTTGTTTGATTGTCAACCAATCAGAGCTTTGTCAATGAGAAAAATGGCGATGTCTTCTTTCTGCATAGCTAGCTAGCTACTTACCTGCTAGCTGTATGATCGTAACTCGACCTACAGAAAAAACATCTTTTAGCTTTTAAGTGCATATTTGTTTAATCAACATGAAGAACTTAACCTTTCTTGGCAACAGCTACAGCAACCCTAGTAACAGCTACCAGCTCTTCTGTGTTGATTGAAAATGGGCTCAGCGGAATGGATATGTCACTCACTCCTGATTGGTTAGGGTAAAACAAAATACATGCCTTCCCAAACACAAATACCTTTTTTTATAACCCAATATTGCAAATCCCAAATTTGTCTTGAAGTGATTTACAATCTTTACAGCATAAGACAGCCTCTATCCTTAGATCCTTAGATCCTTAGATCCTCGACTCGGATATGAAAAACCCCTGATAGTCCTCTGTCAGTGTCTACATAGGAGGAGTGCACAGGGCTGCATGTAGGTCAACTGAGTTTTGCTCGTGTTCATAGTCTAATACAGAATCACAGAAAGCTGCATGCTTAAAGCTGAAGGGGACAAAAAAAACATCAAAACTGAAGAAGCAAGCAGAAACTTGAAACTTAATAATACTTTTTGGGTTGTTACACAGTCGGTGTAGATAGCTGTAGATAACTGATAGTTGCATGAGATGGACAGCTGACAAACTTGGCTGAAACACCGCCTGTGTGGACAAGCCTTTAGCCAAAACTGCAAAAAAAGATTTAACGTTACTTCAGCACTCTCCTTATTGCACATGTGTCAAATTCAAGGCCCACGGGCCAAATGTGGCCCACCAGAAGTGAGAGCTTGTGCATGATTGTATTAAAATAAGTTTATGCTGCTTTAAAGCACGCATTGACCATAAACTACATCTCCCACAATGCATTTTGATTATTACCCGCAAAGGTAATGGTATCTCACCACTAGCTAGGCGATTTTCCCAACAAGTGGAATTGAGAAATCTCCACAAATTAACCCCAACATGTCCAGAAAGAGAAAAGTTGATGCACAAGGAAGTCAGTTTGGGAAAATGAAACAAATACATGTTTGTACTTCAAGGTGAAAAACCAGTATGTCTTTTGTGTTATGAGGCGGTGTCGGTCGTGAAAGAGTACAATCTACGTCTGCATTTTTTCACCAAACATGGAGCTAAGTATGCTATTTTTGAAGCAGTGCATGCTGAAGGTGTGCCCCGACCAGATACAGACTTTTCAAAATGTCAGTTTGTCAAGAAACACCATCGCAGACCGAGTTAAGGAACTAGCAGGAAATCTAGCAACACAGCTTTTTCATTAGCTGTGGACGAAAGCACAGACACCGTGGATACAGTGCATCTATCCATTTTTATTTGAGGCGTGAAGCCAGACCTCTCTGTCACTGAGGAGCTAATGTAGCTGCCATGCATGGGACCACAACGGGCCAGGACATTTTGATGCAGTAGAGAAGTCCGTAAGTACAAATAAATTGTCATGGGAAAAGTTGGTGGGACTAACTACAGATGCTGCACCTGCGATGTGTGGAGGAGAAACAGGCTTGGTTGGACTAATGTAGGAGAAACTGCAAAAAAGTAACTGCCACATGCCCCTGATAAGGTATCATTGCATTATCCATCAAGAAGCTCTCTGTGGAAAGGTTCTGGAGCTGGATGATATAATGACCACGGTCATGAAAACAGTGAACACTGTGTAATGTCGTAGGTCGAGGGCCGAGCCCTTTCCCATACAAATCACCAAACTCAAGTGATTTGCTCTTTAGATTCTTTATTATTCTAGGTCACTCTTATGCTTGCTCTTGCGTCTGTT
>JAVQJF010074869.1:0-104591 GCA_036023855.1 Gadopsis marmoratus
TTCATATAGCGCCCCCCAATGGCCCCCCCCCCCCCCCTTTGTAAATGGTACATTCCACACGTCCAAAACAAAAATGGCACATGAGAGGTGTGTTCGTATCGAAAACGAAACAGAACCACCGTGTGTGTGTGTGTGTGGCTGACGCGGAGCTCTGCACAGCCATGGCACTGCATATATCAGCTCTATTGTCATATATCAGAGCCCCACTGTGCACCGACATGCTGCCCCGTGTCCGTGCTGACGTCCGGGGAGCCGGTGTCAAGTACAAACACATTTTAACTCCTGGGAGACCCCGGCCTGGAGGGAAGCCAGCAACAAGTCCTCTCCGCGGCCATATTAACGTTGCCCTCCGAGCTGAGAAGTTTTCTACAACTGCGACAGCAGCACTTTGGAAGTCCAGCCAGGGGAAGTGTTCCTCCGCGCCCCGGGGGAACAGAGGCTGGCTGGGTAAGGTCGCCCTCGGTGCCGCGCTCGGAGCGAGCACAGTTGCGCTGGCCCAGTCTCTCCACACCGGAACCCTTACCGCCATGGCCCTCAAAGTTGACCTGAACTCCGCCGAGGAAGACTGGAAGAAGGCCAAGGGTGAGACTCTTCAGGCCAAGGCCGAGAGCATTTTAATTTCATTTGAAAACCGCTACCCTGTAATGTGCTTGGTCAACAGTCCGGTTATGCTGTCACATGACCTAAACACCTGTCTGTCAACCAGCTGTCTGTCAACCACCTGTCTGTCACTGCCTGATAGATGTAGTCTACCTGTCACCTGCCAGACTAAAACTAGCGACCCTATGCTTTTAAAGTGGGTGACGATGATGATGATAACAATTATGATTAATTATGATTAGTTATTTCACACAAACATATTAGACCTGGAGCCGCCAAATTAATTATAATATTTAGTCTTCTGTAATATCAAAGCAGAGTTAGTACACTATAAACTCAACATATACACAACATAAGTCGGTACAGGAATGACAAATACCTTTGCTTTGCAACTAATGATAATTTTAACTAGTAATCAAGCCCAAAGTATGTATATTTTAGTTGACCCACAGATTGAAAAACAATACTAATTTGAGAATAATACGACATAATACGACGCAAATTATTGATTGTGAGAAGCAGCAACTAGCAAATATTTGGTGTTTCTACTCAATCGCCAGCGAGTCATGCAATAAATCAGAAATTAAAATCAACTGACTAAGTGATTTGTTGCCGTAACACGTAGTATTTTGCTGTCTTCATTCAGTAAATCTGTCTTTGAACAAACTGGAACTTGAGTGCAACAGCTGCACAAAGACCATGAAGTACTTTCGGGTCCTATAATCTCACAGCACACTACGCATCTTAGACTTCTGTAGAAATGTTACTTCATTAGGTGGGTATTCATGAGCTACTTTGTCCTCATCAAGCTTTTATTCAGTCTGGTGAGCCAAAAGTACCACGTTTTGCTTTTCCTTAACGCAAACAAATGTTTAACAAAATACATTTAGCTAACAGATTCTTTACTGTCTGTCCTCTTTTTCTTTTGTCTCTCTCAGACATCTTGCTGTCTCTGTCTGTGAAGGACAGGCGTCAGCACTACAAGACTTCAAGATTTGTGCCACTGGATGACATCCCAGTGTGGACTCCCACTGCAGGTCAGGCGCCCAACATCAATCAAAGTCACTGTCAGGTTCATTCAGGGTTGGGTGGTGGAGTTTTACTATAGCGTTATCAGATATTTGGCCACATCACATCAAATAGCTTAAACACTAAGAGCATTTCCAAATTATAAGCAGCATAAGGACTGTAAAATATGCTAAATGTAATATATTCATTTATAATATGAGCTTCTGATGCACACAAATCAACAAAATTAAGCACACAAAGAAAAAATGAGCAAACTGAAATGATATGTAATGTAACATAACAGATGTTTATCACATATCAGTGGCTTCAATAAATGTTGTAATTTTTTGCATTTTGTTTCTCTCCTTCTGACCGTTTCCTCTGTATTTGACACGGAAATGCAAGCAAACAATTACATTTACTCAAATGTTGTGAAACAGTTTAGTTGGCTCCATGTAGTTCAAATTGTTTAGCATTCTATGCTGGAATCGGTAGTGAAATAATGTTATACTCTGAACTAGTTTCTGCAGTCAGGATTATAAATATGGTCAGTGAACACAATTTTCTTGAATGTCACTGCTTAAATATAATCTTTGAAGTTTAGTGTGCAGCTATTCTCGCTTCAAAATATAGCCAGTTAAGCAGGTTTATATGTCAGTTTTGCACCCGAATCTATAAAAAGAGCATTGAAATCTATTTGAAATGTATGTCCATGTTAGACCAGGGTACATGCGGTGTAAAATCTTGTCACCGTTTATTATTTTAATGAAGAGCCAAACCACCAAGACATATTCTTTGTGCAAATTCACCAGGTCAACAAAGCTGCCCATGAACCTGAACGTATTGTATGTGCGTGTCTCGTCATCAGGTGCTTCTAAGCAGAGTCTCTACCAGAGGAATGAAAAGTTGGACGGGAAGATTTCCCTCTACAGTGGTGACATCACCGAGCTGGAGATAGACGCTATTGTCAATGCAGGTATGTGTGAGTGTTTGTTTGTCATCGGATCCGTGTATAGATTTGTCGTCCAACGTGATAACCAGTGATCTATGATCACACGTGATAAAATAAAATGAAAAATGAGAGAAAAGTTTATGTTTAATGTTTATAATTTTATGTTCTCTATTTGCATCAAAAGTATTCACGGGGGAAGAAAAACACACGCAAATGTACAATATGAAGAAAAAAAGCCAACCAGTGTCAAATATGAAAAGGGATTATGGATTAAAACACTGAGTGCTAAATTGAGCGCAGCCCCCCCCCCGTCTGTTTGTGCGTGATGTGCTTGTACGTTATACACTTTCAGCACAAAACACCTGTGAGGGAGGTTTGTGCTGTGATTATAGATGTGATGTTTTCTCACTGTGTGGGAGGGACAGCTACAGGCTTTGACATGGTTACCAAAACATTTTTACTGTGTGAAATGTTCTTTAAAGTACATACAGAATACAAGAACAACACAAGGGTTTAGCATCAGAAGGATTGCTGACTGGCTCCCTGGAAACTTCTAAAGTAGGTTACACGAAAGCAGAGCTAGTGTTTATGTGAAGTCTCTGTAGTGAACAGATTATTGGCAGACTCATCTGAAATGGAGCTATACAAAATAACCAGAGTTAAACTGATGTGACCTTTAAAGGCCAACACAAGCTCCTTGGATTTAAACTAGTGAAAGCTGGTGTTTTGTGAACGCAGTTGGTCAAAAACTAGGACACATCAGCTGTCACTGAACACAGCTACATCAGGTGTAGTTACAATACTATAAAGGCCTAAAATAAATGGTTTGGACATACTGCATTTACACATAAAGAGTGTCTTTTGTTTTAGTTTTAGTGAGCATCTGTTATGGTAACTAAACTGCTAACTGGTGGCTAGCGCTGCAACTAATGATTATTTTCATTATCAGTAAACCTGCTGATTATGTTTTAGAGTAATGGATTTATCGTTAATTCTATGAAATGTCCATCACCTGTTCATACGTCTTATTTTGCCCAACTGTCAGTCCAAAACCCAAATATATTCAATATAAAATAACATAAAACACAGATGTTGTGGATTTTATTGTGCCCAATGCAGGTGGTTGAAATAATAAATCTGCAGAACTCTCTGTTGTCTTTGTGGGTTTTTATTTCTTGCAAGAAAGGTGCTAAATCCTACACAGAGTGTCTGTCACACAGCTGTCTGCCAGAGTAGCCACCCTGAAGTGTCTGTGTCTTATCTATTTATACACATAGCCAAAGCATCATGAGAGGACGAGTAACAGAGAGGGAGAAGGCCTGGTTGCGCCCTTGGCTGATTTAGGTGTTTACAGCCAGTTGTAGTTTTTGAGCATGGCTGCCTTCTTGTTTTCATTAACTCTTACCCCCAATGTCTGCCCGACTACTAAGCCGAAACAACCAACGTTGTGACACTGAGTGAACAGTCTGAACAAACATCTGTCACACTCAGTAAAACATAATGCTTAAGGATCAAATATAACATTTCCCATCACACAGAAAAGCAGCAAGTCTGGAACCAGAGAGTTTTTTTTTTTTTTTTTGCCATTTGCGGAGAAACCTTTCGTTAATTGATATATTTACTGATTGTTTCAGCACTACTGGTGACTCCTTTCTCCTATTAATTAATACATTTGGCTGTTGAACCGCCACGTCTTTGTCTTTAATTTGAGTGTTTCTGGCAGGATGTTTTTCTTTTGACGTGGTGAAAAAGACAACATGAAAAATGCACTTGTACCACGTTCAATCATAGTTAAAATATCAAAACATATTTATTGATTCTGAATTGCAATTATTTGGCCTTTCCATAGACAAAACAATGTAATACTGACAATTTATAAAATTAATTACTGAGCTGACTCCCAATAAAAGGCAAGGGATCAAGGGATATACTTGTTTTGATTGCAGGAGTCATATGATCTATATAAAATTGTTTTATTTTTGTCAACATTTTAAAGACGTGTACTGTTTGCTCGCATAACACATTTCCTGCTATCAGTTGTTGTTTTCCAGCACTGACAGGTAGCATTATTAGAGTCTTTCTAGTGGCCATTAGATGGAGCCCAAAGCCAGTTCATTTGCTGAGGCCCTTTTCCCACAAGGCTGGTTGGGCATTTGGGGGAAATTTAATCGGTGTCTTGGCACAGGCGGTGCATCACGGGAGAGTGAGGCAGGCCAGCATGCCTAAATGATGCTTGATGATGAGGCTTTAGCAGAAAATGATAGATCTTCATTGGCAGCTGACTGTCAGCAGGTGTACACTGTGCCAGCATCCAGTGAATATGTTGGTCGTTGACTCCCATTTATGGCATTATTGCTTGTGTTTGTGTGTGCTTTCAAGCGTTCATGCATGCATCTGCCTGCAAATGTTTAATTAGGTTTGTGTGTATATACGGTAAGTAATTGTAATTTGTCTGTAGAGGCGACTTTGCGATGGGTTGCGTGTTTTACAAGAGCTTTTTACAGAGTCGCACGATGCGAAGTACCATGGAATTAACAAGAGGAAACAGCTAGTAAAGTTTCATTTAGCCGAGAGGACGAGGCAAGGTGAGGGAGGGAGACTGAAAAACACAACAACGCCAGAGGAAACATGACTGAGAGATGGATCATGAGAGAGAGTCAGCACGCCGACTCACAAAAAGAGAGTGGAGAGTCTGGAGGAGGGAAAAGAAGATGATAAAGGAGAGGCAGGGAGGGGACACAGGCTAGTATTTAAATCTCGGACTGCATTGCCATGGCAACAAGCAGGTACAGGGTACTCACAAAGGGGTTTTGGACAGCACAGTTCGATCATCATTTTCTGTCTGACTGATTGCCGGCCAGCTGACTGTCTCCGTGGTCATTTTGTCGACTAAGCGACTGACCTTTTCATCCGATGACTAACTGATTGACTAAGATGCTAAGATGTCAGTTGGACTTAAAGAGATATGATGTTAAAAGAAAAGAGAGCAGCAAACAGATGTCGAAGGACAAGAGGACAGTTATAAAAGAGACAGTTAGTTACGCTCATTTAGAAAATTGCTCGCAAACCTATTCTCTTGTTGCAGATCTAACAGCAAAGCGTCGGTGTTAGAAAGCAGCCAGAACGGTGGCTGTGGTTTTTGACATGTGGAGGGGAGTGTTGTGGGTTTTTTCTGGCTGCTCTGAAAGGCCTTAAAGAATCATTTAGCCCATAACACAGAAAACATTCAATTGAAGCCAACTGTGGCCAATTATACTCTATATTGGCAGACTGGTAGGCAGGTTGGGAGGGGGGGCTTCCAGGCCTGGCTGGTGGTTAGCAATTTACTGCAGACACACAAAAACACACAGATGTATGCGTAAAGAGGTGCACACACCCTTGTATGTGCGGCTACATGCAGACACAGAAACACCGGAGACCTGTGAATGAACAGCTGGGGACTAAGCAATATGCTGCTTCCTGTTCCTTCCTTCCTCCTCTCAGTCAGCACCGGCTGATCAGGTAAGCAGGGTGTTGTAGGGAGACTGGGCGGGGCGCTGTTTGTCGTTTGTGTCACTCTCAATAAAGATTGGATTTACAGTAACACTCCACTCCTCCTCCTCCTCCTCCTCCCCCCTCCCTCCCTCTCTCCCTCCTTGCTTCCACACTTTTACAGCCCCTGGCTTCTGCCCACTCCTATAAAACACTACAAACATAAAAACCCACAAGCACTTAAGAGCCGCCCTGGCGAGGAGGGGGTGGTGGGGGTGGAAGGGTGGTATGGGGGGAGGAGAACATCCTCCTCTTTACACCCCTCAATCACTCCGTCCGGAGAAGGAGAGAGAGATGGAGGGGAGGATATATTGTCTCTGATGGGCTAGCTGATTAAGATGGATTGCACAATGAAATGTCGTTGGAGTGATGAGTTCTTGGATTGTGTGTATGTGTGCGAGTGCGTGCGCGCGTCTGTGGATACAATGTCTCGGCAACTAACTTTGCATTAAAACCTTTTTTCAAATTGATTAAATGCAAATTTGCTTAGCTCTACTGAGCTGCATTTTCACTCGCAAAAGTTTTATTCCTCATTTCCATTCCAGCACTCACTTTCAGCCGCCGTAGTGTTTATCGTGTTTGACATTAAATGCCATTTATTTTGGCCTACCTTTTTCTCTGCGTGGAATTGAAATTTAATTGAAAAAGATTTAAAAAGTGGACATTTAAGTTCTCTCAGTATTTTTGTGTAAAGTTTTTTTTTTTTTTCGTTCTTTCTTTCAGTGGAGCTAACTCCGTGTGTGAGTAAATGCAGCGGCAGAGTCGGCTGATAAATCTTTCAGGCAAGACTATAAAAAACTGTCCCTAAAATTAAGCTGCGCACCGTCAAGTGATAAAGAATATTCTGGTCCTATCTCAGTCTTTAGAGCTGAACCACTCGTCATCGTCACAATTTCTGCTTGCTGAGAGTCAGCGGGACTGAGAGTGTGTGTGCGTCTCACCTTTGCTCATGTATTTGGATGTATTGACAAGGTTACATACATATATGCCTGCATGTGTACACCTGTGCACAGCTGCACCTGCTTGTGCCAGAAAAAGACAGCACACATAAAGCTGGCCGTGTGTGTGGTACAATATCGGGAATGGTGGGGGTGTACTTTTGCGTGTGTTTTGTGTGCAGGTGTCTTATCACGTGTGTGTGCATGAGATAGGGTCTCCCAGGTTTTCCTCTGCAGGTCAGAGATAAAGCTGTTGGTTGGCACCTGAAACACACTCACCGTGGCAACAGCTGAGAGATACAAGATAGAGCCAATAGTTTTCCTGGCCTGCAGGTGACAGGCAGGATGAGAGAGAGCGTCTGTAGACTATACTGTATCCTCCTCACAGATAAGAAACCTAGAAAGAGCCGAGATGGACGGATGAGGGGATGGATAGCGAGGGTGGTATGCTGACAGACAGGCAGGGATAAAAGTCAGAAAGTCGTGAGGCAGGTGAAAGGGAGCAACACTTCTTGTCTCACCTACAAATTACTGTCAGTGTCGTAGGTTTTTAAAAAGGACAGTTACACTTTCAGAGTGTAACTGCGTGATATTCACTGAATTAACTTGAGATGCTGATCAAAACTTGAAGCCTGACTCAGGAATAATAATACAAGTTTGCATATATGGTTGATACAAAGGTCAGAAACAGACTCAGCTCAAAGTCGACTGACAAAAACACAATTCAGTCCTCTGGGCCTCTGATCTTTGGTCAAAACATTTGCCCCTTTTGCAAAACCTGATTTTTGGATAAAGAAACAGTTTGCGTAAAACAACGTAGGCTAAAGTACATTTATCATGCGTGCCAGTATTGTCAGTGACAATATTGTCAGTGACAAGTCCAGCTGGTCAATATGAACTTTAAATGAACTTCAGCTCGTAAAACGTGCATGTCCAAATGATGATTATCCACCTAAATTCAGCCTGGAAAAAGGTTTAATTATTGTCTACGAGGATCAATCATTGAATCAATCACTCACCCACTGGGCTGAATAAAACAAATCCTGACGCATCTTTTCTATATCAGTATAGTTACTAGATGATGGTTTAAACAGCTTTACAACCAAGTATATTTATTAAAAATGTAACAATTTCTTGTGACGTTAACAGAATATTTCATGGAGAAACACTGAGAAAAATGCAAATGTATGTCACATTTAACTAAACGTAATATACAGTTAATCAATGAAATAAACAATAAGATTCACATTTTTAAATGGAATTGCTTAAATATAATACAGTAAGCATGAAATCACAATTTAAACTGAAAACTGTTAATTAATTTTCACACACAGTCAAGCAGTTTGTTTTGGGACTGTATTTTTTTCAGATGGTCCTCTTGGGCTTACCATCTTATAATAAAACACTTTGACACAATATTTCTTGACTGATTGACAAATGTTTGACCGCCTCGCTTGGCACTCCTGGTGCTGGAGTTGTCGAGGGACGTTACCTCGCTGCCTCACTCATGTTGTTTTAGAGGCACAACCGCCGTAGTGCATGCCTTAAGACGTTAAAATGTCTTGTCCTCCAATTTTTCACATGTAGTTTCCACAATAGGGCAGCAACTAACGATTATCTTGATAATTCATTCATTATTTTGTCTGTAACATGTCTGAAAATAACTACAAATAAATGCTCATCCCAGTTTCCCAGAGCCCAAGTAAATTCAAGTTGTCACCTTGGGCTCTAAGACGTTGTGAATGGCAATTTTCCAATTTTTTCCAACTTCTCATAGACTATTTGTTTAATCGATTATTCAAGAACGTATTTAACAAATACTCATTCGTTTTTCATGGTGTTAGTGGAGGTGGTCTCTGTTTCATGCGGGGGGGCCGCCTCCATTACACAGCACTGTGGGAAAGCCTGATTTGGTTATCGGAGCTTTGACATTATCTCCCTTTATGTCAAATGTAAAGCTAGATGGATACTGAACAAATAAATGATTAAAAAAATGTCTTACTTTGAAAGTTATCAGTCATCTTGAATTGAGCACAGCAGGAACCTCCCAATGGCAAGTTAATATTTCATTACTACTATGCACAATAAGGATGGATGTGTAGGGTAAGCGTCAATAATTGAACATCATCTTTTTTTGAGCTTGGATGCTTCCATCGGGTGCAATATAAATACAACCCAGTGGTGGAGCATCTTTTATTGATTCCAGAGAAGTCCATGGTTGATGGTGGCTGATGGATGTAGTGGGGCAGGTTGTGTGGCTTGGGGGTTATAGAGGATGAAGAGACTGGGGTGTTGGGAAGGCATGGATGAGTGGACGCAGACAGACAGGCAGACAGGCAGCAGGACATCGACTAGAAAATCTGGAGAGAGAGGTGAGAGGGATGTGCTCGGTAATCCTGTTTTGTGATTTTAAGAGGATAAAACAGCCGAACCCTTGGCTCTGCAGGTAGAGCCCCTTACAAGAGTATTACCCTACAGTGGCACAGCGTCACACTCCTTCTGCAAGGCTCCACTGATTCTTAGCTGGCTTTGTCAATGGGGCTTAGCGCTGTGCTTAGCGCCAAAATCGGCCTGGCAGACATCCCTGCTTTCGTCACTCTGCTAGAGTGTGCATTGAACACTGTCAGGCCTGACTTGTTCAAAATTGCTTCGGAATTGCTAAAATCATTTCTCAGATTTCACCTGAGCTTAATTTTCCTCATTTGACTTAACCACGTTATAAGGGATTTTCCAGAATCAGGCCAAAGATTAAATGATTTTTGTCACAGATCTATTTTGAATGCCACAGTATCTACTCCAGTCTCTAGTGCTTAAGCTGTTGATAGTCTGTTTGTTTTACGTATGTACATCATGTAGCAGTTATTAGATGATAATCAAGTTGTAGCCAGCTGTAGTGTTTTTTTTTCTGCAGGAGGAATTAATGTTTTCAAGGCTGCATTTCATCCTTAGAGGACTGCTGCTTTTTCATCAAGTCACTTATCCAAGGTTGTAATCATGGGAGGCATGTTGTTGTGATCCAACCAGCCTCCTTGGTGGTAACAGCGGTCAGAGGAGGTGATGGAAAGCCCAGAACGGAGACTTCTCGTGCTGTTGACATCCCACAGGCCCCACAGTATGCACTCCCTATCTCTCTCTATGCTTACCATACATCTACCCTAGAGCTCTTGTCAGCTCCTCTTAGGACAGGCTCGTATTACAAGATGCAAAATGTCACACCAAGTTTGCTATCGCAGACAAATATTTTACATGTGTGTGTGCTCTTACGAAACCCTCAAAACTGATACCATAAAATGGGCCTGAGCGCATTTATGTGTGTGTGTTTTGATGCATTAGGGGTACTTAAATGAAAGCATAAATAATTTACTTGATGCTGTATTGTTTACTAGAAAAGTAAAATAGGTTCATAGCTGTATAACAGGTTACAGATCCCACATGAACTGCACTGTTTCTCCCTGCCGTAGTAACTACTTCCATAGCTCTAGTTCCTATAGCAGTATCCCCACTGCGCTGACTTTGTGTTTTGTGAAGCAGCACTAATGGACATGTTCTCACAATACGCCCGTCAACTGTCTGTACACACAAGCACTTACAGAGGCAAATTGGCATTACTGATGCCGCTTCAGTTTCAGAGTAAATATGATATGCTGTCAAAACTCAGTCATGCCATGACCACCTCTCCACTCTATCAGCTACTAAACCAGGACAAAATTACAGTGGTGAGCATCGAGCAGAGTGTGCCAAACGGACACGTGAACTTGCTAGTGGAAAGAGGATTTGCTGTGCAAATGCCAATAAAAGTGTGAGTAGAAAATCCATCTGAGCAAGTCTGATCTGGATGGATATTAATCAATGAGATCAACAGTAAGCAGTGGTAGGCGGGCAGGTAACAAGATCCAAAAAAGCAGGAAAATGGTCACAACAAGCAGGCAGGAGGACACTTTCTATACAGAGTGAGCTGATTAGGGGAATGAGGGGCGAGTAAAGATTAGGTGACTGGGGAATGATGGGAAGAGCTGAGGCCCACTTGAAAAGGGGGAAATTACAGGAAGGATAGTGCAGGTGAACAGGAAACTGGGAGACACCATGACAGACGTCCAGTTGCTTGTTGTAATGAGACAACAGTTCAAAACCCAAAGATATTCAGTTCACTATCATGTCAGACCAAGAAAAGCAGGGAACCTTTTACATTTCGGAGGCTGGAACCAGTAAATATTTTTTCATTATAGCCTGAAAAAATGACTTTATATTATATGAGTAACTGTTTATCGAAATTGTTGCTGATTTAATTTTCAGTAATTTGAAAAAAAGATTAATCGTGCGCTATAGGCTATAGCCGAATTCATGTCACCATCCAACTTTTTGAAGCTTGTAAATACTTTAAAATGGATTCATGCATTAGTGTGGAACAACAGCAGACAGCAGTGACAAAGGCATCTGAGGACCTTTTTTAAATTACTGTTTGTGTGTAAACGCCACTAAAGTCTCAATCATAAATGTAATTCTTCTGTAGTGGAAACTGGACTTTTGTGGATGTTGTGTATATTAAAAAGGTTTATTTATAGACCTGTTATTGTGAAATAGAAAATGAAACGCAAATCTTTAACATTAGTAGAGTAGCTTGTCACTAAGGAGACCTGCTTGATATGGCCCCTGTGCAGTAATGTTGCTTCTGGAGAGAGCTAATATCTAAGCTTATAGCAATTACTCTCTGTATTTGTTTTGAGAAGTTTAACTTCGTCTTCCTTTTGATTTAAAAATGCATATCAAATGAATAGAAAATGACACTTACATGCCTCCTTGAAATGTCTTGTTTTTGGTGGTAAATGAAAAGCTGTAGGCGAATTTCATGTCTTTTAAGGCTTTAGATGAGCTAAGCCTCTACCACTTTGAGGAACTGGAGTCTATATGTTTCAAATTCACTTTGAAAGTAGCTCTTGTCAGTGTTCATGACTGATATGATGTTTTAAGTTCAGCTGTAGATGTCTGCTAGTTATTCTTTGTCTCCACTTTCTTGAGGTTTGTTAACATGCACACTGCTGACCCTCATCTTATCCTAGTTTAAATCTAGACACTCGTATCTCAAACTATCTCATCACTGCACTGAGGTCGTGTTGTTATGTCCACTCTGTCCCCTTGTATCTGTGTCTTTGCCATGGGCGAAGTTTGGAGGCTGCAGTGACAATTGGCTGCAGCATGGATTTAGACAGAGCTGCTGCTCTATTTTTTCCAGTCCAGATCTGTCCGAGTTAATTACGGTACAACTGTCAGAAAGACCACTTTACTGGTCATTTGGGCAGCGACATTAATGCTCTCTGTGCACTGGAAATTTTGAGCTTTCAAGGTTCAGTGCCCTCAGTTTCCGCGGGATGCTCTGATGTCTCGTTTGTGTCTCAATTTGTGTGGGAAAGTGGAAGAAAAGCTCCGATGCTTTATGGTTCATCTCCAGAGTTTTGTCTTCTCCCTTCCCTCTTTTTTTTTTTCTTTACCGCTTACATTTAGACATCATCGCAGGGCTGTGACATGACATGAGCGAGACATTTGCATTAGACAAACGGGCCTCAATTTACAGCTTCAGATTGATTTACACCCTGACAATGAGAAGTTAACATACCCTTGGAGAGTTAATCCCTAATGTTGTCCGGGTCAGTAAATAAACAGAAAGAGAAAAGTCAAACTGGAGGAGTTTGCAGAAAAGCTCATTTGTGCTAATTATTTCTCTCCCACCCCTCCCTTGTTAAAAGCTTTCCCACCCCTCCAATCAATCGCCACTTTAGCGAGCAGGAAGGGATGGAGGAAGTGCGAGGCTCATTAGCCTGATTGGGCCGATGTGGGAGATGGAAAGAGATGGAGTGAATGAGGGAGCAAAAGAGAAAAGGAGTCAGCTCGATCATCAGCACTTGGCCCATCAGAGCTTCTGTCATCAAGGCAAGTGCTGTGTTCAGATGTGTTGGTTCGTTGTGCAGCGTTGTAGCTCCAGGTAGCGCCTGAGAGGATCTGCTGAAGATGACGTTGCTGGACTTGGTTTAGGTATTTTGTTCCGTCTGTGTTAAAGGAAAAGATTGCCAGGCTCAAAACTGGACGGACGTGGAATTTAATCTTAAGCATGTTGATGTCATTTTACAGCAGGTGTGCAGGTTGTTGTAAGTTGACTTACAGCAATAACAACTCTTAAGGACTTTGTTCGACCTTTGTGAAAAATGTTACCGTAGCTTCCATGTCGGCTGAAATAACATTGGCCTGACTGATATCTCACTTGCTATTGATTGGTTAGGGCCTAACAAAACAAAAGAAAAATCTGAGAAGTGCAATGGCAGTTCAATCTGATTATCAGGCTTCCGAATGGTCACATTCAAAGGCCTGCCATCGTGGCCTCTTCCTGACTGCATCCCACTGCCTTCCTGATCTGTCTCTTTTGTGACTGCGTTGTCTGGGTGCAATAAACTGACCAAGTGGGAATAACAATGCACACCTTTTGGACAGTCCCTCCTCAAAGGCACTCATGGTGATGCACTCAGTTGCATACACAAAGAGTGACTGAAGTAGTTGTGTGAAGCACGATAAAAAGAGCTTTAGAGAGCAGTTTAAACCCTGCCTCACACCTTCACGCACCTGTCCAATCGCGTTGTTATCAGATTGTACAAAAATAGTCCGGGTCAATTCCAACGTCATAGTCGAGCCAAGAATTTATTTATAGAGTATGTTTGAAAAGAATAAATATTGATCTGAAGTGCTTCACAGAAATATATGATATACAATAAAATAATTATAATGAAAATAAAGGTAAATGTGAAACAACCAAAACTGCTCTAACTTTGGCTAAAAATCCACCCTGTGTTCATGTAGGACCCCATCGTCCATCGTAAGAAGATGATTGGAAGAAATATGTCCTTTGAAACATTCATGTAATCATATTAAATAATTGGCGATGGATGGGGAGCAGGAACTATTCCACCGTCTGGGAGCAGGAATAGAAAAGGCTTGATCACCTTCAGACTTAAACTGGGAACGTGAAATGGTGAGGAGTAACTGATCAGAGGGTCTGCTGGGTCTGGCTATAGAACCGAGACCATGCAGTGCTTTAAAAACAATAAATAAATAAAAGAATCTTAGAAATCAGGGGCTTCTAAGCATACTAAGGATATTTGACGTTCAAAATAGCTGACTAAATGTGACCAGGGCTATTGATATTGAAAGAAGCAAGTCCTCTGAGGTTGTGACAGTGTGACAATCTGCAGCTTGTAAAGTAGCCAGCTGTCCAACTTGTATGTGCTTCCTTGTGTAGTTCAGAGTTCAATTTTCTGTACTGTCTCACTTAATGCACTCCTTAGTGTAGCAATAATCGTTTGCAATCCGGGTGCTTTATGACGATAATAGTGTACTGCCTGCCCTTTTTTTTTCTTTTCTTTTCAAATATTGGTTTTAGAGCCAGACAAGTAATCAGCCCAACACTAAGGCTTTGGCTGTGCATCCAAAGACCTCGTCTCCTTGGCTGCTCAGGTCGAATTATTTAAAAATAAATAAATTAAAATGCATGCTAAGTACGGCCACAATCACCTGATGAATAGCTTTTTTAAGCGGGTTTATCAGCCATTGATGATTGATGTTTTTCATTTAGACTTTTGACATTTTAATCCAGTCCTGTTTCACTGAACCAGCTGTGCAAATAATTTGTAGTAGAACCAAGACACACAAGACAGAACGAGAAAAAATTAAATATGTAAATTAAAAGCACATTGGGGGAAGATTATCCTTATTGTAGGAAGTGTTATTTGAATAATAAAGTATAATGCAGCCTGACAATAAGCCCCCATTTTCTCTCATCTTTGTAATCATAGCTTAGTGAACAAAGAACAATGGATGTTTCATTGTAACCTCCAAAATGGGCTTTAATCTAACCCCGAGTCCTATTCCCTTCTCTCTACCAGCAAATACAAGGGGCCCTCATTGTCTGCTCACATGTCCTCATCACGGACGATGCTTTTGTCACATAATCACACTCACAGACACACAGAGAGTACAGGTAGTACACACTTTTATTACCATCTTGTAATTGCGATCACTCAGGTGTTGTTGTAAAGTGGTGCCCGATGTGCATGCTGTCGGCACTGCTGGATTATCAGAGTTTAGGAAATGACAGGACTATTTATAGGAGCCATTTATCCACTCATCCTGTTGTTGCCATTGTCCACGGGTGGAACGGACAGCCCTGGTTAGAGCTGGACTGACAGGCTGATCAATCAGTGCATCAGTTTATAGTATATGGTGTCGCATGCAGTGGTGGATTTTGTGCACGGGGTTGCTTACAGTGACCTTTCAGGGATCAAAAGGTCAACACAGGGACTGTTTCAGACATCCAGTACAGTTCCAAATGATGGTATAAGTCCAGAGATGAGAGAAAGAACATCTGGTTGTAGCGTATAATGTGCAGTAATGTTATTGTCACTGATTTACCGGACTTGTAAAACTTCTAGCAACAGATTTATTGGGCTTTTAAACTGGTAATCTGTTGAACTTGTGCTATTTTATGTTAATTGTTCCAGTTAATTAAAGCATAATATTTAGTTTTGTTGAGCCCCTGGGAAATATATGTTTTCAGTGCAAGAGCAAGGACATTTCTTTGGTTAATTCACGTTCAACACCCACTGTACAGTGATTTTATTTATCCTTAAAATTAGACAATGGTGTTTGGCTCCTGATGTGTATCAAGTAAACTGCGGGTGAATTTGTCTTTCATAAAAAATAAAAACAAGTCAAGGACACTATGATGCATTGGGGTACAAAGGACATTTCAGTCACTGTAACGTCAAGCAGTGAAAAGATTTATTACACCCTTTACTTTCTGTATCTTCTGCAAGATCAACAGCATGCGATACGTTCGTGGTCTGCACATGCATGAGCGAGCCAGTTATCTGTGAGCATGTGTGTGGTGTTAATCTTCGCACGTTATTGTGTGTGTGTGTATATTGAAATAGTCTGTCTCAAGATTTTTATGAAATGTTAAAGTTAATGTAACATTGAAGATACTGGATTTGTGTGCTTATGACGAGGCTGCACAGTTAAAGGCTGGTGCGTTCCTCTATCTTTATTTATTGCCTACAAATCCCACAAAGAGACAAAAACAACAGCAGTGTGTCAGTCTGTCTCTTTCCGACTTCCATACTGGCACTCAGCTCTTTATTACAAGACTATTTATTCACACTTACATTAAAAACTCGTCATGTACTTTCATTATTAAAAAAGGCCAAAAAATTTCTTAAAGCGTTACTCAAGCAGGAGTAAATAATGCATTTGTTGGGAACTATTTTCAGCTGCGGATTAATACACATTGGTGCTGTGGAGACCAAAACTGATTCTGATATTTAAGAGTTAAAAAATTTGGGTGATGATCTGTTTGCAGGTGTTCTATTTTTCACACAAGTTGCACACATTACATGCAAAAATATTTATGATAGATTATTTTTTAAAGAATTGTTAATTACCGAGTGGGACATTTGTAAAAAAAGTAAAGTTGCCAATGCTTTTTGGTTGGACAAACTATGTAATGCCGACTGTTTCTAGATCCCCTCACACATACATTATTTCTTGCATTTGTCTATTGCTATTCTTTTCTTCGTTACTTATCAGATTATGACATGTCTCCAGTAACCTAATATCGGCCAACAGATTGTTTTTCCTTTTTAGTATTTTTTGGGTATTGTGTGCCTTTTATCAGCAGATTCAGTGGAGAGATGAGTGGAAATGAGGTGAGAGAGATGGGTAATGACATTCAACAACGGTCCCCAGGCCTCGATGCCTCAACTCTTAAAGCACCCTGAATTATCATGGTTTGTTTGTTACAGTTTTTGGACAACAATGGAGGCCTATAGCACAGGGAAATAACATTTGTCAGGCTTTGGCTAAAGAGAGAATACTTGTTAGCAGCTCACGTTTATTGTTGGTTTTGGTCTTTTCATGGGATTTATTAAAAAAAAAATAGAATATCTCCTGCCTTATCTTTTAATTGTTTGTCGCTATCCTGGCCTTGGAAGTTGGAAAGACTACAGGAAAATAATTTGACTTAATATACAGTAGATTAAAGGTTCTGATTAATGGTTGTGATTCCATTATTTTGTGAAGTATTTGTCGATATGTTTTTAATTTCAGCGTTTTCCTCACTGAAATGTGCCTTGAACCAGCAGCACATTGTGTGCGCTGGACCTCTGGTATGATCACAATCTGCTCTGTGGCATTTTCAACTAAGTAATGAATAATTTACTGTGCTCCTGGAATTCATTTATTTTTTGGCTGCGATGTGTCTTCCTGTGCTGAAGAAAGGCTGAGAGTCAGTACTCCAGAGAAATCACATGTTGCCATAACTACAAGTGCTGAGTTCTCTGTGCATCCAGAGTGTAGCCCCGGAGAGGTGGGCAGTAAGCCGACCATGAGTGAAGGCTGAGAGCTCTGGAAGACCCCATCCAGCAGGAGCCGACCGCCTGAAGCGCTCCTCAGCCAGACTTGTTTCTCTTCACAGTTTGCTCATGTAGGCAGGAGATGAAACTGCATTCCTGATGGTTTATCAAGTGAGGAAAAAGAATCCATCAATTATTCACTTAATGTCAGTCTAGGACAGATAATGAGGCAAATTGCACAAAGATTACTTAAGGTTATAAATGCTTTTCATTTTCTTCCATTTCAGTTGGTAACAGCACGGTTACAAAGAATCCAGTGGTATACAGGCTCATAATTAAGCTAAATTAAAAGATAAAACACGTCTGGGAAATTGAATAGAGGACAATTGCAGTACAAGGGCAATTTGGTTATCTTTTTGTTCTTGCTTTGAGCGTGCTTATACCAGAGGTTCTCCTAAAAGTTTTCCTCCCTCTCACGAGAGGCGTCTTGCAGTAGCACCAAAGTGTCTCTCTCTCTGATAGACAGCCTTATTCATACAGTTGGTGTTGTTATAATCCCCTGGAGGCTGTCTTAGTTTGCTCAGCCTTGTTTATTTCAGTGATGTCCTCTCCATCCGTCGCTACAGAGGAACCCAGACCACCACCAGCTTAATGTTTTGTTGTTGTTGGTTTCTTGCTGCGTGTGTGAGTGAGGAGAAACATGTTTGTGTCTGTTATCCGGCTTCATGGTGGTACTTCAGTCCCCTGTTATTCAAAGGTGTACAGATGTATGTCCAACAACAACAACGGCTTTTAAATTGAATTTAAATTCACATGTTTGTTTTGAGATGAATTTACAGCTGAGGTGAAGGTTTGAGGTGGAGGTTTCTAAATCTGTACATGTCTTTGGAATATTAATTTAGTTTAGTAATGTTTAGTTTGTGCATGCCTTCATGAGATATTATCCTGAACATATGTATGTATGTTGATGTTAGTATACCTATATTTTTGTACACTTTCGAGTGAAAGAGAGCTCAGGGGCTGAGCGTCTGTTTGTCTTTCTCCACTGTGCCCTTGACTGCTCTGAGTCTGCAGTCTGAAAGGAAACATGAATTTGTGATCGGTCTTTAATTTTTGTGTAACCTTCAGTGAATGATAAATGAAATTTTTAGGGACATTCGTATCCAAACAAACCTTGCAAAAATAATGTGGTGTGGAAATTATTCTCTGTTATTTATATATGCATGCATATGTACATTTTCCCAAAAGCATGCGTTTATAGGAATACTTTCACCTTTTGCTAAAGAAGCTCATAATGCATGCAAATCCTGGAAGACACTTTACCATGAGATCTAGATTTACATCGCTCTTAACAGCACTGTAGTGAAGAAAATACTGAGCATGTGGTTTAAAATGCAACTGACCATTTTATTGCACATCTGTGAGTTGTGCTCATTTGTTGAAGATATAGAGGAAAAGTATTCAGAAATACGCCGAATTAAAAGGCAAGGCATTGAAGCTGAACAGAATACCTTTGTGCTTTTTATGCACAATCCATAAAATCTTTTTATTTTTTTAGTCCATTATTGAAACACATTTCTTTCTCCTAGAGAATTTAATTTTGGACAGATGACATACTAGTAGATGTAATTTAATGGAAGCATGCCTGAAAAAATCCACTTTGATCCCATTTGGTGCAGTGCAAGAGTAAATTTCAGACGCAACAGATGTACCGGAGTCTCTAAGTATACATCTTTTTGTTGGGTGTAATGTGAGTTAGGATAATTAAGCTGGAGGGCTTGACACCAGATAATGGACTGCGACAGTGAACGGCCTCCATAATGACTGATGAGAACTCAGGGCATTGTTGTTAAGAGCACAGGCGTCGCATTTACAGCTTGCGTTGGTGCACACGCACACACACACATATATTCACAAATCCTTTAGATAAACATTCATGTGAAGTTGGCTCTCTGTCTTTGTCTCCCTCTCAGACACAGACAGTACACACTGTACAGCAAAACCATTTCTGTCTACATATACGTATATTTTATCACCCAACACAGGCAGTTACTCTAAGATAGACACTTATACACTTCCTTGTTCGTTATATTGATCCACGCTTACACAAGCATTAGCACTCACTTAGAATGAGAGGCATGTCTTCACCGGAACACAGGAGCACAGAGCATAGACACGTGCATACAAATTCACACACACTGGTTCTCATGATGCTCCGTGAAACATACAACACACGCGAACACAAACAAACTTCTCTGGATAAAAACACAATGCGTCTGAATTGGAGCGTATATGTATTCATCCAGTGTGTGTGATTTAACGAGGTCCACTCCGTCTCGTCATAAATCATATTAATAATCTGAGCTCCCCATTGATTTTTGTATTTTTTTAAAGCCATCCCAGTGCATTATTTGATATCTTCAGCTTTTGTTTCTGATTTAATTAACTCGACACACACACACACACACACACACACACAAACAAACAAAGGGAACTCACGAAACTGCCTTTCCTTTAGAAGTTTTTATTCATCTGTGTAGAAAAAAAGAAGATAGACCAATAAATGGAATAGCGTTTTGCACCCATTTTTATGTTTATACATAAGAGTGTTTTCATTATCACATCTGAGGATGACATCTTTAAAGGAAAATGATTTCTGCACAGAATGAAAGGAAGCTTCAGTGCTCTTACAAAAAAGAAAAACAAATGCGGGGGGGCGGAGCTCTTCCAATATTACTGGTAGACCATAACACAGGCTGGAAAAGAGAGAGCTAGTGAAAGCAAAAATGGATTTCAACACTTACAGGCTCCATATCTATATCACCCTTCCCCATCCTCCCCACTACGGCATGACTCTTTATTTTCTCTCTCTCAACCCTCTCCTCTTCTTCTTTTAATCTCTGGCTGTTTGTTAGCGTTTCTCTTTGAAGTTCCTCCTCCCTTAAAGTATATTAGTGGGGTCAGTGAGAGGCAGTCAGAAAGCAGGTGCCGCTTCCTTCTTGCAGTTTGTTTGTTGAACTGCACAGTCTAGTGGTAAGGCTGTGAGCCCTGTTAACAGAACTGTGTCTATGCTGTACCAAGGCGTATAAAACTGGACGACCTGAGCCCATTAATGCACTTTACCTCACAGAATGCATCAGATCAGCTTTGCCATTTCAGTTGATAAAATACTCCAATTTAAAATGACCTCTTGTAGGGTGGGGCAAATATGATGAAAGATGCCATGACACAATACAAATCTGTGCGGCTGCAACTAATTAGTTTGGTTATTGATTAATTAATTGATTAAATTGATCAATTAATTGATCATTTCATTTGGTCCATAAAATGTCAGAAAATAATGAAATGTGCCACAATGAGCACAATTTTCTGCCCAGGGTGGTGTCTTTTAAAATGCTCGTTTCATCCAACTAAGGGCCAAACAAAAAGATCTTCAGCTTAGTATCAAATAAGACTGAGAAAAGCAGCAAATACTCACAATTGGGAGGCTGAAACGGAAGCGGAAATAATTGGTGTTTTTACTTTGAAAATGATTCATGGTGATGGTGTTTATCAAAATACTTGCAGATTAAGTTTCTGTTGAATGATATAATTGACTAATCATTTCGGCTCTACAAATTTGTCAAATGTTTTATTTTGCCATTCCTTGGAAGCTATCACTTTAATATCTCAGATTTTAATAGCTCTGCTTGTATTGGGGAGTTGTGTTTCAAATAATTAAGTTTACTTGATGGCGATATTGTAAATTCATATGATATTTGCATCAATGTGATTAAGTACTATAATTTGCAAGGTTTTTAATTTACTGGATTATCCAAAAGCAAACATTCTTGTCTAGTAATTTTATATACAACCAGTTCCCCAATCAATATATCACATGTATTATATGCAAATACATATAAACATCACAATATAAAATTACATATACAATGAAAGATTTGATCCATATTGCCTCCCTCTTGTATCTAGAACTTTCCCTTAACTTTAACTTTCCATTTACCAATAGAAACAGTTACAACTACAACTTTTTTAATTAAATTGAAAAGATATATTGTTATGGGTAGATTTTAGCAAAGAGTAATTAGACCAGAGTAGTTCCGATTTCCACCAAAAGATTATTAGCTGCTAAATCTTATTTTCAATTAAGAGGGTTAAACCAGGCTCTAGAAGATAATGGGTTACTATTATAAGATGTATGATTAGGTTTCTCTCACTTCATTTGCAAAGGTAATTTAATATTGAGACCAAACCACAATAGAAGTTCAGTACATGCATTTTTTTCTAAATTCTGAGATGGAGATTTTTAATAGTCATACTTCTCAAGCTAGTCATTTGTCCTGTGCTCTTGGCAATCATTTTACTTGTTTTTTTCTGATTGCCTTGCCATGCCTTTCTTCCTCCCGTTGTCCTACAAACATTTCTTACATCATGATACGTTGCATGTAAATGGGTCCAAGTTATGATGAAGATGGATGATACATAAGGTGGAAACTGCCCAAAAGAATAATTTAATTTAATGAGACTTTGACTTGTAAAGATCACAGGCAACTGAAAACATCAGTCCTTGAGGTGTGCAGTCGGTTACCACTCAGATGTTTGCTGAATGCAGTAGTATTTACACTGTGGGTAAAACCTGAGCCATTTTTTTGGATGTCACATTATTCCAGTTGTCACCTCTCTTCTTTACCCCGCCCGCACCCTTCTCCTCTGCTGTTTTACTTCCTGCTGCTGCATTTGTCACACGCCCTTCCTTCACTTATCTTCGTTTTCTCTCTCCTTTTCCATCCTCGCTCTCTGATTTAAGCCAGCACACCTCTCTCAGTGTCTCCATCCCCAAAACAGCACCCTCTCTCTCTCTGTCTCTCCCCTTGTCTTCTTTGATGTTGTATTCCTCCATCCATCTATCCATCACCCCCACTCTCTCTCTCTCCCTCTCATTAGTCTCTCCATGCTGTGGTTTGTGTCTCTCCCGTCTCTGTCAGAACTGTTATCACTGCTGTCAGCTCCCTTGGCGAGAACAAAGTGGTTCTCTGCTCACGGCACCACAAAAGACACAGGACAAATAAAAGGAAAGAGCCTCAGCCAAAAAAAAGAAAGAGGCGGAAAGGAAGAAAAATTTAAAAAGAGGGGAGTAAACTAGAGGAAAAGGTGGGAGCTAGGAACACATCTTTTCATGTCAACCATGATGCATTGTCATCTGTGGGTTATAACAACCATTGATTTCTCCCTCTGTCATCCCTTTTATCTATACAGCACAGATCTTACAGTTGGTAGGAAGATATGAGAGCTATCTCTATACACATCAAGTGTCTTTTCCTCATATTATAAATATATCTCCTACTAAATCAGCTAAGCCTAGTATATCAACCTCAAATAAGTTACTGCGTATTATTATGAGCTGAGAAGAACAGTAGGTTTGAAAGACACTGAGATATCCAAAAGAGAAAACGTAACCATTTATAACTAGAAGTAGCGCTCAAAGAAGGGCCCACTGTATAATGCAGTATACAGTAGTAGAGTATAGTAGGACTGTTACTTCTGTCACTCAATAGCATTGGCCAATCAACATAGCTGAAGTCAGTCTTTTCTACCTAGCAAACCAATCAGAATTGAACCAGCAGAGGCACAGAGGGTACTTTGGAAACCAAGGACAAAATTACCACCAGCCATCGTCGTCGACATCATAGAAATGGCGCCTGGCATTCGTGGCTCAGGGAGTTTGAACCTGTATCATCACGTGTAGGCATAATCTATGTCGGGGATGCCACCCTCTCTGTATCCACGGTTGGTACCATAGGTGACATGATGGTGGCTGGTTTGGCTGAGGATGGTGCCATTGAGGCTGCCAGCTCCGTGGCTGCTCCGGTAGGTCCCATTAGCTTGGGAGGAAGAGGAAGAGGAGGGGAAAATGGTGTGGATGTAGGTGACATCCTCCAGCTTAGGCTGCAGGGGCTGATGGGCCATAGCCGTCATCTGAAACCCTGCAGGAGGGGCCCTGATCTCTAAGATGGAAGTGTCTTTCTTGGTGCCTGACTCTACATAGTCATCATAATGTTTCCCCCCCCGGCCCCTGCTGTATGAGCCTGAGTCCCCGGAAATGTAACCTGCTCTTTGTCCATACCAGCAGAAGATACCAAAGATTAACAGCAGGCTTACCAATGCTGTGGCACCCCCTATGATCCCAGCCAATGGCAGGGCTGTTAGGTCTGAGTCCTGTCCCTCTTTATCTGACCCCTCCCCTCCTGAGCTGACCAGAGCATCTCCAGTCTCTATCTGAGCGCAGGCCGGGGATGAGTCTTTGCTGTCCATGTCCATGCTGCCACCTCGAGATGAACCCATGCTGGAACCCCCAAACGAGGGCTCCTGTTGTAGTGGCAGCAGACAGATGAGGTAATGGGAACGTGGGGTGAGCTGGGTAAGGAGGTACTGCTTCCTCTCTCCAGGTACCAGAGTCTCTGTTATGGAACCAAGAGCTGCACTGCTACCCAACCTCAGCCACGACAGGCGGAAGGAGGGTGCCGGCTGTGGGCACAGCCAACTCACCAGTACACTGTCTGAAGAGAGAGGTTTTACAGTCAGCTCCAGGGCCTCTCCAGATACCTGTCCCCCTTCACCGGGAGGCAGAGGCATAACAAGGCCCGGCCGCTTGGCTCGTAGGGTGAAGAGGGAACCTTGTGTGGGTACCAGCAGAGTGGTAGTGGTGGTGCTGCCATGGGGGACTGAAGCCACTGCTTGGCCCCCTCCAACACCATCTTCACCGCCTCCATCTTTTTCTGATGGATTAACCCCCATTCCAGTGTTGGGACCAACAGGGGGGCTTTCACATTGTTCCATCAGGGAGGTTAGATCTTTGAGGGTCTGGCCCCTTACAGGCTCAGGTCCCTGGCAGATCAGACCCCTGACTGTCACTGCTGACCCCCGGCCGTGCAGCCAGGCGTGGAGCCAGCGAAGGTTGCAGCCACAGTACCAGGGGTTTCCTCGCAGCAGAAGCAGCTCCAGGCTCTCTGTGTCCTTCAGAAGTCCTCGTGGGAGACTGGTCAGATTGTTTCCTGACAGGTCCAGCCTTTGTAACCGCCGCATACTGTCCAGTGCCCCTCGTGGTATATGAGTCATTCCGTTGTCTTGCAAATGGAGTCGCACTAGGTGATCAGAAGGAAGGTTGACTGGCGGAGACTGCAGGGCATTCCTGACTAGTGAGAGTTCAGTCAGGTTGGAGAGACGGGAAAATGTGTCATCTGCAATGCGTGTGTTGGCCAACAGGTTCCCATCCAGGACCAAGCGTCGCAGGGAGGTGAGCCCACGGAAGGCATGTGTGGGGATGGTGCTGATTCTATTGTCGTCTAGTCGCAACTCTTCCAAGGATGCTGGCAACCCTGCAGGGATGCTTGACAGGTGGTTCCTAGACAGAAACAGCAGTCGAAGCCGTGGAGTCCCAGAAAATGCTCGCTCCTGGATGCTAACTGTGGATATAGAGTTATCATCCAGGTGTAAACGTTCTAGTAATGGTAACTTGGCCAGAGCTGATCTCGGTAACGTTCGTATATTATTATCCTGCAAATGGAGCTCTCGTAACGAAGGTGGGAGGTGTATAGGGAATTCATCCAACTGGTTGGCATACAGGTAAATCACTCGTATGGAAGTGCTGCGTTCCAGAGAGGGAGGCAGCCCAGCGTTACTCAGACGGTTGCTCTGCAAGTAGAGGATGGCAGCCATTAATGGTAGTGGAGGAATTATACTGAGGCCACGATCGTTGCAGTAGACAAAACCCTCATCACACCGGCACACTGAGGGACAAACAATGCCCTCATCTCCCTCGCCCGTCTCCATGGCAATTGCCGCTGCCGCCAGTTCCAGCACCTCAGCCAATAAGGTGAGGCACAGGAGGAGCAGAAAGAGCCAATCGCGGAGCTCAGCAAGACTCTCAGCTGCCATGTTGGTGTACAGCTCCTGGTTGAAAGAAAGGACATAGGAAAGTGGATTAAAATAAGTACAAAGGCTACAACTCAGTGATTCTAAAATCAAAGGAGGAGTAAATCATTATATTCAAAAGAGAAAGTAGAAAGAGTTGTTGGCAATAGGACAAGTTTTAGATACAGATGGTACAGGACAAACCACATACTTAACCTCCTGCTCTAAAACTGCTTAACTAAAGTGCTGTATTTTCTGCCAGCTGTTAAAAGTTTAGATTTTTGTCACTAAAGTAGAGAAGATTTGGGGATTGAATAGTCAGACATACTTTTGAGGGGCTGTCCAGTATTATATGGGTCAGAGCGACCAAGCAGAAGACGGACATTTAGAGTCAGAGTGCGTGATGAAGGTTGGAGTGAGCAGGCGAGGAAGACTACAAGAATCAGAGAAAGCAAAAGAATTATAGAGATGGAGATAATTGGACAGTGACAGTTGCAGGGAGGGAAAATAAGGGAGGAAGACTTTTTTCCCGGGGAGATTAACTGAAATGGAGGAGAGATTGGGGAGAGGGAAATCAGATTAAGTGCTCACAGTGCTGTTGATAGCTTTGAAGACAACAGAAGTGTTAAACTTGTTGTGACTGCACTGTATCTAACCATTCGATTAAATTAAAAAGAGAATGCATGAATAGTAAATGGTGAAACAGAAAAGCAGAATTTCAGAAGTTCCTGACTGTATATTCAGAAACACAAGGTGTCTGTTTGAGGTTATGACCAAAACACACACAGAAGCGCACAAACAAATAAGTAAACATAACGAACACAAAGCATTCACATACAGAACAGAGTCTCAGTACAAGCTCATGTGTATAATGCATGTTTTCTCTTGGTTGCTATTGTTTGTGAAATTCCTATAAATTATTCAGAAAAGTGGTTCTGAAATCCCCAGAAATGTTTTAGTGAGATGTTTTACAGAGAAGCATTTTTCTGCAACATTAATACGTTCCTTGGTCGATGTCTTATGTCTTGTCTCCTAGCGAATTCCTGACACGAACATCAGTAACATAAATTTACAATTCCGATAAAATGATCTCTGTGCACTCACATCCACAGCGCACTATTTATAGAATATGAATAATATACAGTGGTGAAAGTTGTAGAAATTACATTGTGGCATACTCTCTTTCTTTTGGGTAGCCTGGGGCTGGAAAATGTGCCCCGACATGAAATGCCTGACATGATTTGACAGCACATTTGATAAACAAATCCTCTAAAGGCATGTTTTTTTTTTTTCTCCTCTTCTGTGCACACATGTATGTGTTTGTGTGTGCGTGCGTATGTGAACTCAGTGCTAGATGCAAAATTGCCCCTTGGCTGCAGTCAAAATCCATGCAAAGCAAACAAGAGATGGCAACAATGGAAGGAGGGAGGGATGCAGGCGAGGAGACAGATGGAGAGTTGGACAGTCATTCAGAGAAGGAGAGGGGAATGAGTTCCTGGCAGTGAAGACTCAAGTCAGTATCAGCTGAGTTTGCTGCAAAATGAAGAATGGTTGGGTTGATTTTTCTGTATGATAGGTGTAAAAATAGCTACGTTTGTGTACCTGTACACGCTTATGTGTGCATCTGTAAGTGTGTTTGTATGAAAAAGATCTGCATCAACAACAACCAGCTCCTGTCTCGGCTCAACACGGGCAGAATCTGATAAGTAAGGGTAAAATAAAAAGTGTGCGCTACTCAGTTCGGCATGGACCCAGACTTTCTCTTTTCTTAATGGTATTTTTAGCTTGACTCTATTTCCAAGCATTGGCAGCATCTGAGAGACAGAAAAAATAAAGACAGGAACACATGCACATGAGAGGGAGTGTCAAGGTAGGAGCTGAGACCATATTGGAAATGCTCTATGAATATCAACTAGCATATGATTCTGTGCCACGCTATCCCCACTTCCCTTTTAATAAATATCCTCTTGGCACAAACCTGTATGTGTGTTTTTGCCTACATTCCAAGATTTCCTATAGTCACATCCCCTTAATGATCCTTAGATTTTCTGTCTTCTCTCGTCCCTGGCTTGTTCTCTCGCTCTTACCAACTGTCACTCTCTCTTATGGCGCTCTTCACTCTGCATTTTTCTGTTTCACGCCATCTACCTCTCCCATCCGCCCACCACCACCACCACCTCCTCCCCTTCATAATCTTTCATTATATTATCTCAGGTTTGTTTATAGAAGTGTCTGTGAGGTCCTCCTCTCTTCCCCTGTCTCTATCTCTTTCTAATCCTCTTTTATCATCTCCTCTTCAGTCGTCCGTTGATTCCTACACACTGAGATTGGATCAATCAGGTCTGCTTCACTCCTCCCGCCCAGACCTCCTCTCTCCTTTCCTTTGTGGCAACTTAGTTTCTTTTTTCATTTAGACACAGCAGACCCCCCACCTCTTCTTTCTCCCCCTTCTGTTTCTCACTCCCTCTCGGCCTCAGCTTTCTCGCCTCCACGTTCGCCTTCTTCTCCCTTTGTCGCGTCCCCCCCCCCACCTCCCTTAACATTTCAATCATGTTCTGAAATAAAAGCCTCTGTTGGAGCACAGAGCCAGTGTGTGTTTGTGTTTTTCTCCAATCATGTAGTTGAAAGCAAGATGTAGGTGTGGTGTTCTTCGTTGCGGGGAATGCAGGAAGAAAGTGTGTGTGTGTGTGTGTGTGTGTGTAAAAGTCTGTGCAAACGAGGATGTGATTGCAGAGGGCTTGCTAACCTGCTCAGTCTCTGTGCTTTTCACGTCCGCCGGAGCTTTGTTTTTCCTGTATCAGGGATTTGTGTATAGGAGTTATTAGTGTGTCTATCTGTGTGATTGAGGATGTAGCTGTGGATCTCTGTGTGTTAGCACACTTTCCCAGTCTCCTTTGAATCGTTCAGAAGTGTAGCTGCGCTCCTTGGGGCCGTTGAATTTTCCTCAGCTTGGGTGAATGATGATAGAGATGATGATAGCCTGTACTCCAGGGCTCCACGAGCAGCAACACCAGGCACCCACATTTGTGTGTTGTGTGTGTACCTACTGCCAAGCTCTTTCTCTCTCTGGGGTAAGGGGATTTTAGGCCTGCCAACTCAAGTAATCTTCATCAAGCATCCAGAGGCCTAATTCTGAAACCACCCCTCCACACCCAAATGCTACAGTTGGGCAGACGGTCAGAAGATGGTTCGGGACTCAAGGGTCCTTCTCCTGGATATTCATGCAAGCAGCGGGTCATTCAAAAATAGTGCCGTGCCGTGCTACAGTTGCTTTGAATAACCAGGTAGTTGTTTTAATTAATGAGCATCGTCCTTTTGAAAATTTGATCTGTTATTAATGGTTGAATTATAACAATTCTTACAACATAAATTTCACAGTTCAGTGATGGAAATGAGCACGTTTGAGGCTGTGATGGACAGGTTGGCCCGGCGCACAATACAGGCAGCAAGAGTTGGCTTCTCCTTTCCGCTCAGTTTCAGTTTCAGCTTCACTCTCCTCTGTTAAACGTTTGATCGTTTCCTTTTCAGTTCACACAGATTATCTTCAGAGGCAACAAAGCCAGATGACAGTGTGTACTGTATGTAGCCCGCACTGGCCGGCACTGTGATGACCAGTTACGTGGCTCAGTGTGAAAAGTTTAGCAGAAATGGACCATCATCTTGTGTCCTCAAGGTAGACTTCACTGGTGTTTGATTCAGCAGGACAGCTGGCTGAGTGTCAGTGAGCACAAGCCTGAGAAGAGACAGCAGACAAGTACAGTATTAGAGTTAATTTGGAGATGCAGTGAATTGGGGTAACAAGGTATTTGAGAAATGTAGAAAGTGGTGTCCTTGTTAAACCACATATAATGGGCCATTTGAACACATCAGAAATGAAACCAAAGTGCACAACAAGAGCCTGTCAGATTGAAGCCCTTTAACTACTTTAGCTTTTATCATTATGTCATCATAATACTGCCTGAATAGTTCTGTAATCTCACATATCGGTCATGCTGATTACCTTACAACTTGAACTTGTACACTTTACATCAACAATAATCAAATATTGGCACAGCAGTTTACATGTTTGTATTGCTAAAATAAATTAAAGTTAAGGTACCTTTAAGAGACTGCATAAATGAAATGCTTTCCTGCCTTAATTTTTTTTAATACCAGCTAAGATGTCATTTTGGGTTTCAACGTTGGCACAATATGGAATACTAAAAGGTGCAGTCTAAATAATTATCCCCCTCAGAATGGTTATACCTTTTAAAATTAAGTACCTCGTGAAAATACTTCCTGAAGGTCAATGCTGCATATGCGCAACACTAAGCTCCCAACGGACACAAACCTCCCATTAAGGTAACGCCATGTTTTATATCTGTATTTTTTCTTCACACAAAGCTTTGGAGCTTTCATTAACCACCACGCGCTAAGTGCCTGTATCTTGTGTGCAGAATCGAACCCCCCAGTGAACACCGGCTTTAGAAATATAAGGTTTTCCTCAAGCATACTGAGTGTACAGAGACAGATTCATCAAGGCCATTAACTGCTCCGCTGCTCACATTCGCCTGTTCGCTTCATCCCAGAGTAAGTAGACTACATAGCCAACTGGGAAATTATCATGCAGTTTGCTTAAACACAAATGGAGAC
This sequence comes from Gadopsis marmoratus, assembly GCA_036023855.1. Classification (NCBI taxonomy): domain Eukaryota; kingdom Metazoa; phylum Chordata; class Actinopteri; order Centrarchiformes; family Percichthyidae; genus Gadopsis; species Gadopsis marmoratus. The sequence goes on from JAVQJF010074869.1 coordinate 29,958, forward strand.
AAATAAAGCTGTCCTCATTTTCATTTTCAAAGGACACATGCTGTAGCTGCGAAAAAGTTGGTCAACAGGCTCTTGTCTGTGCCTGTATGTTTCCTTGAAGGGTATTTAAAATGTCCATTAATTGTGCACCACACATCCTAAACTGTGGGTGACAGTGTGCATGTTTATTTTAGGTTTGGTGTTTTTAACTGGTTCCACAATTGGAAAGGATTGTGTTTAACTGGGTGCGCAGTTTAGTGGGGTAGTTAGGTGGTTAGTGTGGGATGAACTTGGGCGGTGTGTGGTGAGATAAATTGTCTGTTTTATAAAACAGGCCAAGACTGATATCCAGTGTGTCGCACAGTAAACTGATTTATATGTGCAAAGTGCAGCTAACATGCGTAATGAAAACAGCCCGACATGGGACAGAATGCTAAATAGACATTGTTTGCAAAGCGTGTTGACTTTGTGATTGGCATTTAAGGAGAAATGAGGCCTGTTCAAGGACAGTCTAGATGCATACAGAGCTTTTCTGTTTGCTGCTGTACGAACATTATAAAATGCTATACCCTTTTACCTTTCGTTCTGATCATTTGAAATGTATTGATTCATGTCTTATACTTCAAAATTATTTAATCATCTCGTGTTAGTATTTTGGAGGCCAAGGCTTTTAAGTGGCTTTGAATTCAAATCACAATTCAAAAGACTTTTAATTGGATGTGATCAGTCATGTATTGTCACCTTTAATAACAGTAACTGTCGTTTTAAAACAAGTCCCCTTAATTGGTTGCAATGTCTGGTCCAAATCTACTCTTACACTCTACACTGTCTTTGCCTACCGCAGGCAAAATGTCTGCCTGCATTGGACAAGATGAGAATATTGAACATCAGCTGCATTTCCACAGCTCACTGCCATTGCCCATTAGACATCAATATATGAAGCTCTATCTGTATAATGCGGAGGCTGTCCTTAAAACTTTTTGTGATGGATTTTCAGAAGCAAGTCTATCAAGGGGAGGTGTGATGGGGAGACGGAGAAAATAGGGAGCATCAGGGAGCATGTGTTAGGGAGTTAGGAGGCAAAAGCTAGACACTAGTCATTTAGGAGAGGGGAGTATCTGAAAACAATATTGGTCAGAGTTTGCGGAAGGTTAGAGAAATGTACAGAAAGCTACCGACTTCTGTTGGTTATGACTGTATTTCTGTACATTGTTGAAGAATGTTGACCACTTTTCAGAGAAGGTATCTCCCTTATTAATAGCCATCACTTATCCAACACTTGCTGCCCCTTCCTTTGAGTGCTCTTTGAGTTTATCTGCGTCTTTTATAAAAATGCCATTCCTTTGACGTTAAATAGGTGCAGTTTCTAAGGGCATGCCCTTTAACCTTACTCAAACCTATAGAAATTGATACGTGTCTTGGCAGCGCCACCATTCCTGTTCAGATTCAATGATCCATCATCTATGTCAATGAGACGTCAGTAAGTTGAAGATGTTATAGGTCTCTAATTTCAGGCTATAAAATAAGAAGAAACGAGTCAAAGATGTTGAGTTACTGTTTATCATGCCAGTTATGTGCATTTAGAATAAATACAAAAGTTGAGAATAAACTAGAGCTGAAACGTTTAGTTGATAAATCCATTAGTGGAGTGACAAAGAAATTACAATTGGTAATGATGTACTGGTCATTTTTTTAAAACCCAAATGTCAAACATTAACTGGTTCTGGCATCTAAAATGTAAATATTTGTTGCTTTTCGTTGTTTAATATGACAGCAATGTACAGCTTTGTATTTTGGGCAGTTGGTCGGACAAAACAAGCAATAAATAGCAACAGCAAGTAATTTAGAAACTGGCAAATGATCTACAGCGGATACGTATAACTGTGTAAAGCACTTGCTTTCCCTACAAAACATCTCCTCCATATTATTTCTTTTTGTATTATTTCTTCTACTTTTTCATACACCACCAGTGAGGAGTAAAAGCAGTCATAAAGAGAGCAGCTCCCAGACTCTGGGTGACTATGACCCATATAGTGTTGAGGTCAAAAAAATGTCTTACTTAGCCTTCAATGTGCTTCTTTGCTGTTGCACTTGTTTTTTTTCTGCATAACAGAAAACACAGATAATGTGTCATTCCTCATGGGGAGAGAAATCATCACTCTGCTCTTGTGAGCCAGTCAATGACAACAGAGTAGCCTGCAGGCACGCTACAGTATGTGACTTTCACTGTGGCTTCTGTGCAGTCCAAATGCTCTCGACGTTAAGTGTTCGTCTTTCCTTTGTACAGTAATGATCAGATATTAGTGTTTTTTTCTCCTTTGCTTTATGGGAATGGACAATAGAGAAGGCTGGTGATAACGCAACTGAATAAACTGAGAACATATAGAAATATACAAGTATAAACATGTAAAGATAGTGCATCTGAGCTCAAGGCTGGCTGCATTATAAATAATACTAGCTATGTGTTGGACATTTATTATGCATGAAAAGTGTGCAGTGTGTTCTTACAGATTTCCAGATGGAGGTAACAGGAATATGACCAGAGTGCTGTTAGTGGTCACCATGTACAGTTTACAGATGGCAAGACATAAAGAGGTACTACAGGTGTGTTGACTTGCATACACCTTTGCTTTGACCCAAGGTTATTCAAGAGGAAATTATGGGAATGAGACTAAGGACTACGGAGCCTCTGGTTAATGAAAAAACAAACTAAGAGTGCATACTTGAGTGTTCTTGCCATTTTCATCAGAAATTACCAGGAGAAATTAAATCTTTTGCAAATTCCCTTCCAGATGACCTTCCTGCTGCGTTATCACAAATTTGAAACATTGCAGTGGGTTGCAGCGGGAAATTGACAATATCAAATCTCCATTTACATCCACCCTTTGCTCCGTCAGGCTGTTCGGGATAATTCAGAAAATGGAAAGCAAAGAAAAGTGACAGCTGTGATACTTGGCAGTGTGCTCGCTCTGTGCACTGTAGGGAGCTAGGACATAGGGAGTGAGGGAGTAGGAGCTAGGGATTAATAGTTATGGGGCTGGGGACCAAAGTCTGAGTACTTTGTAATCATGTGGCTGCCTAACCTCAGTGTAAGTGAGGTTGATGAGCATGCGTCCCTGCTGACAAACACTCTCTTTACATCCACTCCGCTGAATATTAATATGGAGGAGAGAATTCCTCTGAGCCCCATTGTCAGACGGCCCTATTGTTCCCTGCTGGCCTCTGCCTTGGCGCGTGTGTATGTGTGTGCGTAGTATTAATACGTAAGTTGTTGTCTACATTGTGTGCTTATGCATATTATGCCTATGTCTTCATTGCGTGTGTGTGTCTGCTGCAGCAGAGCAGCAGTTAAAGCGGCAGCGAGGGAGATGAGGGGTGTGTTTGTAGCCCGCCATGGACCATAAAGACAACTGGCTTGAGAACACTTGGACCAGCCATCAGGGCCCAACATTGGCAATTATTTCACCTGGAGGCACTATCTGTAAAATGAACACTCTCATTAAAACGGCCATGTGTGTCCACATGTGTGCATGCAAGTGTGTGTGTGTGTGTCTGTGCGCCCGCACAAGTCAATTTAGAGGCACGGCAAATATATGGCAGCACAAATGCTTGGCTTTCAATCAAAGAGTAATGTGCTGTTTATGATGTTTGACTGTGGATGTGTGTGTTTACACAATTCTTTGGGCATGTGAGCGCGCGTGTGTGTGTATACATGTGTGTTTGTGTATGAGTCTGTATGGATTTATGTGTGAGTGTGACTGTTTAACTACCCCACACACGTAACCTCCCCATCTCTGCCTCCCTGTTTCTCATTTACTGAGCGGGCGCCAGAGAGAAGGAGTGTGGGGAAACGAGAAAACAAGTGATAGGGAGAAAGAGAGATGGTGAAATAGAGGCGAAGAGGGAAGGAGGAGGGTAGAGGTTTATACAGGAAAAATGAAGTGAGGCTGAAGCAAGAGGGAGAGATGAGGGACGGCAGAGAAGAGGGGAAGATAGAGAAGCAGAGGCAGGAAGACGGAGGGGAAAAGAGAAAGAGGCGGAGGAGGAGGCAGCAGATTTATGAAGCCATTGGAATGTAATTTGGAGGCAGAAATTACTGTCAGCCTGAGCAAGGTTTAAAGTCAGTGAAGCCTGAATCCAGGGCCTGCCTCTGTGTGTGTGTGTGTGTGTGACTGTGTGTGGCAAGTATCACAGACAAATGGATAGCAAATGTGATGCAGAATAATACCACAGAAGCTCTGCAGTTACTTGTCATACACACTGAATGCCGTGTGTGTGTGTGTGTGTGTGTGTGTGTGTGTATGTGTATATATGTGCGGGCACATTTTTGCTACTCCTCCATGCACGAGTGACGTGACTACATGGCATCGGAACACAACCCCGCATCCATATTTAACAGCTCATATTTCATCTATGCTTGAAGACACACACACACACACACACACACACACAGACGCAGGCACTGAATTCTTGTCAGGCTCTGAAGGCCATGACTCCGGCAGACTCAGCCGAGGGTGTCGGTGTGGACAGAGCGAAGGCTGGAGGGAGCAGAGCGGGAGAGAAAAAATCAGCGAGAGAGAGTGTCAAGGATAGACGGAGAGAAAGGTAGAGGTGGGAAATGAAAAAGAGAGAGGGAGCGAGTCTAAGAGGGGCTAAAAAGAAGAGTGAGAGGGATGTGACTTGCTTTCTAACACGGCAACACACAGCTTCCATTTAGCACGAGAGGGAGGGGCAGAGACGGAGAGAGATGAGGGGAGCGTCAGCAGGGATAAGAAGCAAAGGTCTGAAGGGAGGCACTCGGCAGCAACACATCGGGTGTTGGCTTTATTTTTGCCGCTAATTTCTACTCGGACTCCTCATCAATTAGTTGCAGCAGGCAAATGATTAAAAGAACGAGGCCGGTGTTTTTCTAAAGAACAAAACCAACAGTGTGTTAGTTCGTCTCTAAATATTCTCTGACCTCCTAACCTGTCTGTGGCTCTGAGCCCAAAGGCCTTTTTTTTGTTTTTATGAACTCACATCACAAATATATAGTTTCATTTAAAAAAAACAAAAACAAAAAGGCTCATTATTTTTCTAAAACAGCTAAGCACTGTAGTTTTTAGCAAACTTTACTCAGATAGTAGTAAATAGTGCCATTTGTTTTCAGATGTGGATTAATACTTATTTACAGCAGCAGGACGGTGTGTGTGGCACTGACTCAAAATAAAACGACAGTGTCCATGTTCATTGTCATGAATAAACATGTCATCCAGTGTAACCATGTGGCTCATTTATTTGTTTATTTTTTGACAACAATGCTCATACAACTTTTGATGACGTCTAGCTGTTGTTGCTATGGAGGCTGAATGCACTTTTTCATTTTAGACGTTGTTGACGATAAGAAAAATATAAAATACTGCCTACCTTATCCTTTCAACTATGGCCGTAATGATTTCTAACCTGTTACTGCTACCAGCTAAGCAAACATTTCCCTGCAAAGGGTAGTATTGGAAGTCCACGATTGGCTGTATGCAATGCAAGGTGGGTGTCCCCGATAATCTGATTGGACAAAATGTGGAAACTGGAACATTCATTCATTCAGTTCCATATTCAGATTTGGAGCAGAAAGTAATATCACCATCCTGCACTACAAGCCTAACAACAGCCCCTCTAGTAAGTTGAGCATTAATCCACCCGTGACTCTGTCTCAGTCACTTGGAAATGGAACAAATGTATTTAGAGAGATTTCCTTTAAAACAGAGGTACAGTAGCTTATAAGTGGCAGTGATCACTTTTATCCCTTATTTCATTCATTTCATGTATTGTTTATTAGGTTTTACTGTAAAATTTAATCCACGGAGAAATGTCGTCCCTTTGTGGTTCTTCTTTTTTCAATTTAAAGCTAAGCAGTGAAATCCCTTCAAGTATGACCGCAGGGACGTGAGGCAGTTTTCCAAAAATTACAGCATTTTTGTTGTTGCACACATGGAGAAGGGAAAAATGTCACAGCGCTGATAAATGTCAAGACAAACGTGTAACATTTTTTTCGTTGTCGCTTCATAAGGCAGATCTGTGTCTGGGCGGTTCGTGCGCCACGGGTCTCGATCAGCAGCTGTTATTCTAAAATGGAAACCTCTCACACACACGCACACACGCAAAGTTCTTCGTATCTTTTCCTCACTAAACAGCGGCACAGTCACCCTCACAGTCTTTCTTACACAACACTTTTTTGTTGCTCTTTTGACCCGTGAACTTGCACAGACTGACACACTCTCGCACACCGGCTTTCCGTTCTTTGTTCTTCTAGCCAGTGATAATGATAGCAACACCATTATGCACTGTGACAACACGACATCCCATTTACTCTCTATGGCAGTTCACACTCTTGTACGATCTCTGCTTCCCTCCATCTCTCTCCTCTCACTCAGAACAGTGTTGAGGTCAATTATCTCTGAATTTGCTTATACGGTAGGCAGACTACTTCAGGCTGCTGCGAGGTGTTAAGTAGCATCTGCAGACTATTTAGAAGGTTTCCGGCATGTATTTTTTTTGTCTGACGTTCATCATCCTCTCACCTTGTATTTCTGTTCGCTATTCTTTTTCTATTGACTGGCCCTTCTTCTAGTTGTCTTTTGTCTTTCTTATTCCTTTGCATCTGTATTTCTTTTTCTGTCTTTGTCCATCTCCGATTCTCTCTCTCCCTCACAGACACACACACACACACACACACACACACACACACACACACACACACACACTATTGCTTTTTACAAGAACTGAGCAAAGTGACAAAACATTTTCTCAGAGTATTATCAGCCGCAAACAGAACATCTATTTAACTAAATCAATTATACAAAGAGAAATAGAAACATTCAACCCTGTCTGTTGAAATCAGTTTAAATCCCTCATTTTCGACGATATCGGTGCATTACAAAAACAACATGCAGAATGTGATGTACTAATGGGGGAGAAAGCACAGTAATGTAACGGTTTGTTGCAAGTGTTTTTCCACCGAGAGCCTCGCTACACGTTTTGGGGATGGTCTAATTGGTGAGATGGTGAGAGTGCAAGCACTTGCACTTTGCGTGCACTTTTAGACGGTGAAGCTTCAGACGATCTTTGTGCTGTGGTCCCACTTTGTTGGAGCAGGTTGTAAACTTTCACATCAACATGTGTTTTATTCCAGACTTTAAGTAATGTTAGCCTAGTCCAATTTGGGACTGTCTCACTCACTTTAAGTAGCCAAGGTGTCGTCACACGACCGTTTCCTCATTTATCAAATAACAGCTCTTTACATTTGAGCTTGTTGTGACTGTTGAGCTGTTGCATTTCATCTTCTAAGTTTCCTTAGAGGGAGCACTCATCTCTCCCGTCTACCCTTCCTGTTTAGTATGTTTTCAAGCAATGTAACTTCGAAGTTTCTAATTTCCTATCGCTATCAGTGTCATTTAACATCATTTATATCGCACAGCCCTATTTTTTACATGTACGTTCAATTTGATGTATTGGAGGGAATGTTGGCAAAATTAAAAACAAAGAAACTTGTTACCTTAAGTCCTTTTCTGCTGCCCCTATGTGTGTGCATGTGTGTGTGGTGGCAATGTTCCTTGCTGTGTTTTCTTACTTTCCCTCTGTCTCTTCCTCTGCTTCTTCTGAACAGTAAAGGCAGTACAAAACTCCAATGGTGATAAGATGAGAGCAAGCCACTGAGAGGCAAGCAGTGCAAATGGGAATATTCAATAGATAGGTCCTGAAATGTATTGTCAGAGAGAGAGAATATGGAAAAAGAGCAGATAAAGAAAAAAGATGGAAGGAGGGGTGCATAGATGGAGGCGGACAGGGAGACAAAGTGAGCTGTAGAGTTTTTGCCCTGGAGGAAGCCAGTTTCCAAAGAGGGAATGAACAGCATGAGGGAGTAAACGAGACTTTGAGAGAGAGCGCTGTTGGAGAGAGGTAAAGAGAACAGAAAAAGAGGAGGAATTGGAGGTGGGGTGGGGACAGACTAAAGAGTGGAGGTGAAAGGCAGGACAGCAGTGGAGATGAGAGCGAAAGAGGAAGAGAGTCGTGAAAAAAGTAGATAGGAGGGTGGTAGAGGCAGAGATGGGTGGACACACACACACAGACACACACACTCTCACCCGGAAACACACTCACGACACCCAGAGTGAAGGTGGTTTGCATAAATATTGTGCGAAGAATGAAGATGCTGGCGGCTTCATTTTAAACACAGCAGCTAATAATTAAAACAGTCAGACCTCACACTGTGGGCTACAGAGACGGCACAGAGACAGATTTTTATGCATAAGCTGTAAATAAAGTGTATCATCTCTCCAGGGGTTCTCTGAGGGCTGCGGCCTTGAGTGCTGACAATATACTCATGATGCTGTGAGCTTCAGTCCACCTACTTCACCCACCTGCTTCACCTCAAATTAGGGTTAGACAAATATGCAGGTTTAATGATGAGTATCTATAGTTTCTGATGAAGCAGCTACTAACCACAAATTCCCTATCTTTCAATTAAAAACTTTTTAGATTTTTAAATGGTTCACTGTTTCTCCCAGCATTTTCATTTTGGCAGGACAGAAAAGCCTTCTGCAACAGCAATTAGACCATGGGACACTGAAAAGCCAGTGAAACCCCTCACAGATGAAAGCTTTTAGGTGGGTTGGCAGCTCCTTAAGGCAGGGTGAGGCAGGTTTCATTGCAGGTTTTACAGACTGACACCCCTGAAGCTGTGAGTAAAATCCTCCCACACCATGCTGGAATCTTTTCTCCACGTAGCCATCTGCGATAAAGAAATAGTATTCACAAAAACATATTTAGTAGTTGTGGTAGGAAAGGAGCTTCTATCACATCAGCAGTGGACGATGTGACCTGGCCAATGTCTGAATGATAAACAGCTTTAATATTGGCCTGTTATATCGGTCTAACACTGTTCTCTATCAGTACAGGAGGAATACATTAGATGTATCTGCGCAAAAAAAACAAAAACAACTACACACCCATCTGCCTGCAATATTATGTGCCAGGAGATGCTATGATAAACCTCTTCTCTCAGCAAAAGACACATTTCAACATGCAGCTCAGCATGCATACACATTGTGTCATGACAGTGTGTGCATAAATAATACCATTAATTATGATTGAGGGTTTTTTTATGATTGAAGCATTTATACTCTCTCTGTCGCTCTCTCTCTCTCTCTGTCTGTGTGTGTCTCGCGCAGAATGAGGTATGTACAGGAAGTATCTAGAGACGAGTAATTTACCGGCCGGACACCCTCACACACACTAATACCCTAACGCACACACACACAGTCCACCAGAAGGCACTCTTAGATAGGTCACAATAACTCTCGGAATGGTTGAACTTGGTACTTATGCCTTTGGAGCGGAGTCCCTAGAGTCCTGTGTGTGTGCGTGTGTGCGCTGATGATGACAGACAAAACAAGCCATTTTGAATCCAATATGATATGAAGTACATGTGGCCTCCTGGTGGCAGGTTAAGGCACCGTACTGAAGGCAGGAATCCAGCTGACAAGCTCTGTTATCTCTCACCCACCAACACTCTCTCTCATATTTCCTGTCACTCTCCATTTCAATATTATCTTCGGAAGAAAAAAAGATTCCACAGGAGTTAAACTTTTTTACAAAGAAAAAGAAAACCCATCCAAGTCTGTGCTGTTGCTAAGTAAAGTCAGTGAACTAAAACCATCTGTTAGTCATCAGTCGTTCTGTTTGTTCCTCATTATAAAGAGACAATGAGCGCACTCTAGAAAAGGCCATAGGGTAATTATCAAAGCTTATTCATAGATAAAGTCAAGCACGACCCCCACATACCTGAGAGATATATTGGAACTCAATACATCAGGTCAAACACATTTTCCTGCCAGTCGCCCTCACAATCGAGCACCATCCTGTCATGCTTTGCAGAGAGTGTAACACTATCTGAACAAAGCCTGGTAATTGGCTTGTGTACATTGTTCTTTGATCATCTTGGAGAGTGTGCTTAGTGTGATAGTTGCTTTTCACTCTTTGTAGCCATGGTAGTTGGCAGTAATTTGGCAATGTGTTCCACTTAAGACACTTGTTTTCATCCAAACCTAGATATTTCAGGTAATGTTCATGTTGTAGCTCTGAAAAACAGTTGTGTTATTATAGTTAATTGCTGTGGTATTTGGTCTAAATTTGGTTTGGGTATACAAAATTGATGTTTTCTTGTTATTGGAACATGCAAAGCTCTGAGATATGTAGTCACCTAAAGTTTAAAACAAAGACAACACTTAACACAACATATACCAAGAAACTTGTAAAAAGTTGAAATTAGACACTATCCTACATATTAGCTTTCAAATAGACACAGAAACATTTGAACACCCACCGTTTGTCATTAAGCAGTGGGCTAAGTCAGGAAAACAGCCAGCAAAGGCACACAGTTGGTGCAAGTCCCAAAATCTAAAATTGAGCTTTTTAAAAAAACACAAGTTCAAAATGAATTACATGCACCACATGTCATTGTGTGCTGATTTTTGCTGCAGGCAACACACTCATATTTGAACCTTGGTGCAACTTGATACAAAATTGGCAAATGTCTGGAGCTTGTGGCACACTGATGCCATTACAAATGTTGTGCATTTTGGGCTTATATGAGATAATTAAACTAAGGGGCTGCAAAAAGGGTGGGTCATTTGTTTTTGTTTATTTATGCATATCAAATACAGTCCTTAACTAATTCCGAATTCTTATTGTTGAGGGAAACTGAAATAAAAAATGGACAAATGTGGCACAACATAAAAAATCCATGTTCAAAAATTAGATGGTGAATGGCTCTGTATTACCAAAATAATCAGTAACCCCTGGCCATAGGAGCTTCATTTAATCATTACTTTTATAATTGTCCCTTTCCATTAGCCTTCTCAGCTTTTGATCCACGAAGGATAAAAAATAAATCACTCTTGCATCAAGTTAACTCCTCATCCAGATTATCAAAGCTTTGTTCTTTGTTTTCCTTTTAGCAATGGGTTTATTTTCTATTTTGTCCACACTAACAACCACAGTTTGTCAGAAACCTCAGCTGTCAGTAATACAGACTGATAATTTGTAATTATCTTGTGAGAAGTTTTTTTTACTTTTTTATTAATAAAGTTACAGAGATAAACAAATTATCTCCCCAGACTGTGTTTTAAATGCCAGTAGGGACATTCTGTGCCATTTTAGCAGTTTTGAACCAGTACGTTGCAGCCTCTATCACTTCCACTAAATGTATTAAAAAGGTGATTGACACAGTTGGGCCCAGTATTTTAATGATAATTAATGGGTCCTGGGCAGATGGCATCGTTCTAGCCAATTTTAAACATGCTGTGGTCCAGCCTCTTTAAAAAAAATAACCTAACCTGGATGCTTCTGTTCTTAGTAATTTTAGGCCAATTTCTAAACTTCCATTTTTATCAAAGGTTTTAGAAGAAGTGGTTTCAAGCCAACTTTCAGATTTTATGTGTCATAATAACATCTTTGAGAAAATTCAGTCTGGTTTAAGAGCTTTACATTGCACAGAAACAGCACTCCTTAAAGTAACAAATGATCTCCTTTTAGCAGCAGATGGGGGGAGGGCACAATATAAAATACTTTTAGACCTGAGTGCTGCTTTTGACACAGTAGACCGTGCCATTTTTTAATTGACCGTCTCGTAAACTGGGACCCGGTGACCCAAACTAGTTCAGAACGCAGCAGCTCGGCTTCTTACTGGTTTTAACAGATGACATCACATCACCCCGATACTGCCACCTCTCCATTGGCTCCCCGTTCAATTTAGAATTGATTTTAACATTTTGCTGATTTATGCTCATTTATAAGGCACGCCTGGGTCTGGCACCAAGCTATATAGTTGAAATGAGCCAGTTCACAGCATTAGCTCCTCAGGTGGGGCCCTTCTGGTTGTTCCAGAGTCGAGGCTTAAATTTAAAGGTGACCATGCTTTTGCCATCAGGACCCGTGTTTTTGCTTTGTCTGTCAAAGCACTTTGTAAACTCTGTTTTTAAAGGGTGCTATACAAATAAAGTTATTATTATCTTTCATTAACCTGCAGCTTAATGACGACAATTGTTGTGAGGTGCTACTGATAACTGTATTTGTTGTCTTTGTGGAGGTGAAAACATTGTATTCTTTCTGGAGAGTTTATTTTTTGCTTAATCTCCTCAATTTGAATGCACTAGAACGTGGCTTATTTCTTGCTTTTACAATTATTCATCTCATTTTACCTTGCACTACTTAATCAATAGTGTGTTTCTGGGGTGTCTGTAGCTAGTTTAAAGCTAGGGAGCAGTGCAGATGCTCTGAAGTTATCCCTACTGCTCAAACATAAGCTCATCTGTGAACTTATTGCTGTGTGACTCCTACTCTCTCTGACCTGCCTGTATCTCCCACACCATTTCTCTGCTCCAACAAATGGACTGACACACACACACACACACTCAGACACAAAGCCATAATGCAATATAACACAGCCTAATGCAAGGCCATTTTGTTAGTGTGTGTGTATGTTCATGCCTGTGTGTCTCCTAAATTGTTAAAACCTTCCCTAGTGTAATGAATCTCTCTAATGTTCTTATCTGGCATCGACTGTGGGATATATTTATTTCAGGTTTGCTGGGGATTGTATTTATTATGCCTTTTTGGGGCAGTCTCAGCCAAAACATGGCATAACCTCAATTATATAAAAGCACAGTTTGTTTCAGAGCCATACTGCCTCCTACAATAGATTGCATAAGGCATGAACTAAGACAATATCTATGCCTACATAGAATCAATTTTAAAATGTCTGAATACATGGGTTGGTCTGCTTATCTTAACTCTGCAGATTGTTCGGCTTTCAAACAAAGAGGAAAAGCAAAAGTGATAAACAAATTCTATAAATTAATTTAGCTTATCTTTCGTTATGGGTTAGTAAGATATTGGTATGCATACTAATTGACAATATAAACTTTATTGTGTGTACAACAGAGTTCTGGGCTCTGAGCTGACTGTATTACCCCAATTACACCTGGCTTTAACATACAATACACCTGGATATCCTATCTGAGTAGATAAAACTGCATGTTAATGCAAGATGTAAAGGCACACAACATTAGCATTTATTTAGAGTCTTGTTTATGGCCACATCATTAATGTAAGTCCAGTATTCACTCTCTTTTAGCTCTGTTTTTGGTCTCTACCAACTCCTGAAGCAAATATCTGATTCTTTAGCTACCAAATGTTCCACTATGTTCAACGTTGCTCTCTAACTGTGTTTGTCTGCTGTTTGGTGCTGAGCAGGTAGTGTACAGTGGGTTTTTAGAGCATTTTCACTGAATACAGCTGGGACAGAGCTGCAGTTTCCTATCTATCCGTTTTTCTTATAATCTGGGACAGTGCAAGTGTATGTACAAACATGTCGTAATTACCATGAAGGAAGTGGGAATCTGAAATCTACGATCAGTCTAAACTGAAATGTAGAGAACAAGTTTACATTGGAGTTGTTGACTGGCTATAGATTCAATTATTGTCTGTTTGACTGATCTAAATGAGCTCATGTTCCACCAGTATTTGTGAAGGATGAGAAAATGTGCCGTAATCATCAGTAAATTATCCTGGGTGCTGTCTCAGTCTGAGTCTCTGTCAAGCTGTTCAGGATACAGTTATGAAATCATTGTTTTGGGGGCGGGTTAAACGCTATATCTGGCTTCAAGTGCAGTGTTTCCCACACACAGGCTTTAATAGGGTGGGGTGCCTGGAAACGTTCATGTGCAGGTATATTTGGAGATATCTCCAAATATACCTGCACATGAACGTTTCCAGGCACTGGTCATTGAACTTAACCATTTACCTTCCTCAGAAAGCACAAGATGTCTTTAAAATAAAACAGCAACAAAAAAAAGGCCATATAAGGGTAGTTTTTAACCAAAACACCAATTTCCTAAACAAAAATAATGTTTTAGAAATGTTTCAGTCAGGGTTCAGGTAAAATCACAGCACTGAGACAGCCCTCACCAAAGTTGTCAGCGATCTTAGGGTTAGCACTGATGCCACCAAGGTCTCCGTTCTAGTTCTATTAGATATCAGTGTTGCCTTTGATACAATTGATCACAATATACTCATTGAACACCTTGAGAACAGGATTGGCCTTTCTGGGTGTGTTTTGAACTGGTTCCGCTCTTATATAATAGGGAGAAAGTGTTTTGTCACTATGGGAGATCATGTGCCAAGTAAATGGGAGTTACCTTTTGGTGTTGCTGAGGGAAGCTGCCTTGGTCCTCTGCTTTTTTCGTTATACATACTTTCTTTAGGTGATATTATCATAACATAAGCTTAATTTCCACAGCTATGCGGATGATACACAGCTGTATATTTTGTTGGACCTAATTATAATCTTACCCTCTGCCATGTATCAACTGGTCTGGCTGCAATAAATAAATTGATGCAGAACAATTTACTTAAATGAAGAAAAAACTGTATTAGTTTGCCCACAATCAGAAGGAGAGCTGGTTTGGCCCCACAGGTTAAATTGGAAGTCACAAGCCTTGATGTTATCAGAGACTCAGACTTAAGTTTTAAATCTTATATAAATGGGGTGACCAATGCAGGTTTCTATCATTTAAGAAATATTGCTATGGTACGGCCGTTCCTAGCCCAACAAGATGCTGAAAAACCTGTTTTTGCATTTATCTCAAGTAAATTAGATTACTATAATTCTCTCCCTACTGGTCTTCCAAAACAAAATTCCAAAACGCTGATGCCAGGCTTTTAATTAGAACAACAAGAAGAGAGCATATCACCCCAGTTTTAGCAAACCTGTACTGGCTCCTGGTGTCTTGTAGGATTGATTTTAAAGTTATTTTCCTTGTTTACAAGCTTCTTAATGGTTTGGGACTGGCCTACATTATTGAATCTTTATTGTTTTATAATCTTACATGGCCTCTTAGATCCTCTGCTGCCAGTTTTTTTAAATATAAACTCTCACATGAATAAGAATATTGGCAGCTCTGCCTTTTTTAACCAAAACTATGGAACTCCCTACCCAAGGCTATAAAAGATGCAAGCTCTGTGAACATTTATTAAATAACAATTGAAGACTTATTTATTCAGCAGTGCTTTTAACTAATTGTCACTTTTCCCCTGCCTGGATTTTATGTTTGACATATTGTTTAGTTTTTTCTTGACATATTTTATTGGTCGAATGCCTTCTTTGTTTTAGTGCTATCTTTCAAATACTGCATTGTCTCTGGCATACATGCTTTTTCTATTTGCTGTTTTTTGTCATTGTTGCCAATCTGTTTGCTTGGTTTTATTGTGCAGTTTTTGCACAATTTTATTATGCATTTTTTTTCTTTATTCCTTTCTTTCTTCCATCTCTTGTTTCTTCACTTCTGTTGTAAAGCAGTTTGAGCTACACCTCCTGTATGAAAGGTGCTATATAAATAAAGTTTATTATTATTATAAGCCAGTCATGGGCAGCATGGACATCTTCCATTTTTTACAGTCGTATATTGATTTGGATGGGTACCAATTCCAATATTGAATCATTAATAAAAGGAAATGTTAACAGCTTGCCAAAGTCGACAAGCATTGATATGCTTAGTAACAATCCAGTCCTGGTTTCATACCGCTGAATTATTTACATTTTGCAGTGAAACATTAATGCTGAATGTCATGACTGTAGGCATGAAAACAAAGCTGAGAACAGTCTTTTAAAGTGATGTAAAACAATCCCTAATTTTTAATAGAGGTAAGCTGCACTATGAGGTTAGATAGATAACGAAGGTAAGAATCAGAAAATTATTCAGGTAGGCACATTAGGTAAAAAGGTCAAATGTCCTCAGGACAGCAGACACACTGCTTAGATACATGAAGCACAGAGAGCCATCTCTTCCTCTTGACACCTGCTGTTCAGCCACAGGGCACTGACCCAGTGCCTTGAACACTGCTCACCACTACATGCAATCACTCGCTGGTAAGCTGAACAAACCGCCCGCAGGGAAAAACTCTCTCACTGCTGAAGAACACTGGGGGTAGTTTCATACTACATTGATTTTACATTCGACAGTATGGAATAAAGTGCCTGTCATTCTTTGGGTTCTAGGTATGTTAAGCTGCACTAGTCAAGATTTTTATATTGACAGTGGAGAAAAATGGGAAAAGAAAATAATTATTTGAGTTCAATAAGGGACCACACACCTTGGGTCTACAAAAGAGTTCACAGCCGACACAGGTTGTGCTGAATGCATTGGCACTATGATGTCTTTTTAACACATGTGCTGTTAAAAACTTAGCTCGGTGAGCTTCACACAGGTGCTGAGGATTTTGAACAGTTTGCTTCGGAGGTGTAAGCAGGGCCCTTTGATTTGTTAGGATGAATGATGCCTGTAACGGACTTCAGGAAATGAAAAATCTACTGCCATTCAGGCACAGAGACGATAGAGATGTCTGCTTGACTGGGAACACCTCTGTGCCCAGGTTTTATTTTTTTATTTTGTTTGGCAATTTAACAATCTGAAAGACACTGATTGTTTTGTTTTTTTTTCCCCAAACCCTTTCTTGGTTTATTGTGTTTCAAATGGAGAGTTATATAAGCAGCGCTCTGCTGTCGGATGGGTGAATAAGAGGAGATCAAAAGGGAGGAGATAGATAAAGAGTGTCTGCAGCCTTCTCCTCTTCTTTATTCTCTCCACATTCTGCCAATGAGCAGTTCCCTCTAACTGCACGACTTGCCCTGGATTCTCCCTTTCTCTCTCCCTCTCTAGGACATTACACTTTAATCTCATGTTCTGTGCTGCTCTCTCTCTTTTTCGTTCTTGCCCCGCTTTTGGTCTCTTTGCCTCTTGCTCTCTTCCCTTGTTGTCTGTTCATCATCACTCCATCCCTGCCGCTCATTATAATCTGCTGTCTCAATATGGCCCCATATGACTGCTAATCCTGTGACAGTTAATACAGCGTGTGTGTGTGTGGGGGGGGGGGGTACAGAGATGTTGTAATGTAAGAAGGGCATGTCCATTGGGAGACGGTCTCGGCCCTTCTGACAAATGCGAACACACACGATGCTACAGAAAGACCGCATGCAATTATGCACACATGAAAAACACACATGCACTGGTGCTCACATGAGGGATGCGGGAGGGGAGGGAGCAGGAAAGAGCGATGGGAGAGATGAGAGGAAACATGCAAGTGGGAATTCCATCTCTTTACAAAGTATAATCTCTCACTTTAATCTCCCTCTGCCTGCAACTCTCTGAAGCCCTGTTGTTTAAATCTCTTTATATATATATATATTTATTTAATTTAATTTAATTTAATTTATTTATTTTTTGGTCCAGCAGGTAGCTGCACAACTCAACACACATCCATAGAAACAAGCACACACATGTTTTTCAACAAGACTGAATAAAGAGTGAATAAAAACAGCCTGCTAGCAGCAGCATGCCACCACCATGAGCAATAACAGGGTGACAGTCTAACAACCGTTCACCCTTTTCTCTACGAGTGCACAGTCATCAACACCGAAACAGATCATACCTTTGTTATCCATTTTCTGCCTCCCCCCCCCCCCGGTCGCTTCCCTCAAGGCATCACTGTCCAGTCATCCTCTCAACTTAATAGATAATGTTTTTTGCGGGTCCGTTAAGTCCCGGTGAGCGGCCTGAATACAGCCGGACGAACGCGCCGCTGCGGAGGAACCGGGAGGAGGGTGGTCGGTCTGCCCGCGCCGGAGCTGCGCGGTGTGCACTAGTTATCTCCCACCCTGTTGTTTCACTCTGGGCTCTACTGTGGGCTCATGTGTTTGGAGAGAGACGGAGGGAGGGAGAGAGAGAGAGAGAGAGAGGGAGAGGGAGAGAGAGAGAGGGAGACCTCGGATAAAGTCACGTTTTTTCTCTCTTTCTTGCTCCGGGTGCTCGCTGTCAGTTAGCTCCCCTCAGCCGACATCTAACCTACGTCAACTTCGCCGCTTGAACTCCACAAACGGCTCGTCACAACGTTAATGCTACACGCTCCGTTTTTCTCCCCTCAAAGGGCTCCGTGTGTCTCCCCGAGTGCGAAACAGCGGCAACAATAGCTGCGACTTCACCTCGGGTTTATTCCCCGAGTCTTCAGGGCACCACAGTCTGTTACAATAAGCCAACAGTGTTTAGTAACGGCCTGACAGGTGTCGCCCGCCTAAAGCGCACGTTCTGTCCTCCTCTTCCTCTTCTGCGTCTCGCGCCGAGGCTGCGCGCGGGGCTGTTTTCTGTGTGTGTGTGTGTGTGTTTGGGGGGGGGGGGCTCTCTGTACAGTGGCTCTCTGAGCTCCGTTGCAGGAGTTCTGCGGGTCGCCACGGTCCAGCATTTACCGACAACTCACCCAGCATTAGACTGGCAGGTCCACACACACGCACACGCACAAAGCGCCAAAGTCTGCTCTGGGGCCGCCTACATGCAGCCAGTTTGGGGGCCCTTTAGATGTAAAGTGAGTGGATTCCAGTCCTTGAGGGAAGGAAGCAGAAAGGCTTCTCACACTTGGCAGGGATGTACAAAAGAAGATTGGTTTTATATGCCGGAGTCAGTTTGAGTTTTAATTAAACCACACGGGCACATGTAACACAAATGCTGTCACTGACTGTGTCCGGCCTGGGAAGTAAAGGTTCCTCGACTCCTTTAGGGTTGAGAGGCTGTTCTCAGTTTATGACTGAGTGAACGCTGGTTCCACTGATATTGATGTGTTTTAATTCGGACTTTGTGACCAATGATTTTTATTTGCCTAAGAGGCATAACTCACAATTAATTTGCATTTATTACCTTTGGGCAGTTCTCTCACAAAAGAGTTACCACAGCTGAGCCCTTTAGGTGCTGCATACGCATACATATGCAGCAATATTAAATGAGGCTTTCCCTGGCAGAACATGGTCATGCCAGACCTGTGTGCAAAACACTGGCACCCGAACACACACGTACACAATTTTATGTGCACAGCTGTAGGGGGCTCATGTGGGCCCCTAGGGGCTGTGGTTCAGGGTGCAGCTGCACCACCAGCACCCTCTGGCGCTCTTCCAAAGATAGCCTCCCAGGATTTCGTCTGATTCAATCCAAGCGACTCCCATAGTCCAACTCACGGTCACAATCGGAATGAGACAATATTACTGTCGACTGTAGAAACTAGAGACTGGCTGATACTGAATGTTTGAATCTGGTACTGACGACAGATGAGATATTGATATCTCGAACGATATTCACATTTGTACAATAACAGATAACACAAACACTTTTGATAAGCATCCCTCAGATTGTTTTTAAGAATATACAGCTCTGGAAAAAAAAAAGAGACCACTGCAAAATTATCACTTCTCTGGTTTTACTATTTATAGGTATGTGTTTGAGTAAAATGATCTTTGGAAAATTTGGAGTGATCTCTTAATTTTATCCTGTTCTGTATGTGCTGAGTGACACTTTACATTTGTTCAAACTTATCAGTGCTCTCTGTAATATTATCCCTGTTTCTAAATGACCTCAAACATTCAGAAATATTGGCCAACACTGATTTGTCAGTCTCTACTGGAAACTGCTCAAATTACACTTTTCTGTATACAGTGTAAACCATTTATTTACAGTATATGTCAATGTAAAATGAGGGTGAACACAATAACACAAACACCTGAACAATATAATGCACTACAATTTAATATGACTACAACAAATGCATCCTTAGTAAAGTGTATAATCAATTAGGGAAGTGGTCAATCGTCTTCTCTTGTGTCCCTTAATTGTGATATTGTTGTATTGCATTACATCATATTGTAAAATCTTTATCCCCATCATGCGAAAACAAATATTGATGCTAATAGCATACTGGTATAATGGGGTGTCATTTTAAAATCAGTTTAATATATTTTTTCATTTTGTTTTACAGTTTCCTTAATGAAAAATAGCAGCCATATTCCTACAGGAGCTATTAGTGCGTCTGTGGAAAATCACTGTAATTTATGGTCTACTTATTCCTCATGGTATCAATTTAATAGTCCTGTTCAGGCAATTATTGTCTTAAGTAAAAGTAGGTTAAAGCTGCTCAATCCCTTCAAATTCCCAGAAAAAAAAAACACGCAAAACATCCATATAACCAACAAGTGAAAAGGAAAATAGTGTAATGCTCAGGTGAGAGTTGGAAAAAACAGGTGGTTGTATGATTGGCATATGACTCATCGAATATTGATTTGATATGATGTTGATGAGCTTGCTCATCATCTGTATTCATGTCCTACTTTGAATGTTGCAAGAAACAAAGTTGGTTCCAAAAAGTAAATACTTAATATGTCATAATAATAATAAAACCTTAATCTCCAAACTATCCTCATGTCAACGTACAACCTTTGCAACCTTCCTCTGTCACATATTTGCATGTTGGTCGTATTGGTTTATCATATTCTGAAGGGGTTTACTTGTGTGTTCTTTCAAATGAAAGCAGATATGTGTTACACCTGTGACACCTGTTAACACCACAACACAACAAATTGGCTTGTAAGTCACTGAGTTACTTCCGTTTTGTATCTGGGATTATAGAAAGAGGATGAGTCAGTATTGTCAAACATTTTAAAACAGCCCCCATTGGGAATCAAGCTTAGTAGCCTCTGATACCCATTAAAATCAAACATGCCTTAAAGATAAAATAGAAGAATTACTAAAACAAAGATGCAACAGTTTGCTAAACAGCCCTGTACAGATTAACAAAATGTTCTGAAAATATATCAACATCTATCTTGAGTACAATTTTAAGAAATCTTAGCAACTTTTGGGCTACAAATTTTCATTGTAGATTAAAATGTCAAATTTTGAATTAACCTATTTAACCATTAACTCTGTAAAATGTCAAATGACAATAATGACAAATAGCAATCACAAATTAGCAAAGCCCTAATTGATGATGTTGGTCTCACTAACGGCTTAACACAAAACGAACTGGTAATCAAAACTGGAATCACTTAATTTCCTGGCATTTCTAAATATAAATGGTTTGGGCAAATGCAATATTCACAGAAAAGAACAAAAATAACTCCCATACATGTTTTCTTTCTACTTGTTGTCCAAGGGTATCTCTGTCAAATAAGTATTGATAATGTTATAATTCATTGATTTGGCTTTACACATTCTGACTTGTTGTTTGGCACCAAGCTCCAGAGTGTGTATCTCTCTCTCTCTCTCTCTCTCTCTCTCTCTCTCTCTCTCATATGACCAGCGTGCCTGATGGGCATTTTTGTTAGAGTTGTTAAGGAAGTACGCAAACTGTAGCCAACTGTCGTAGTAACTGTAGTCTCGAGAGGGGTTACAGTGGAGGAACACTGTTTATTTCTTCACCACATCACTGCACATTTGCATGAAGTTTATCTCTGGCTAACTTGGTTGTTTCTAAGTTGTTTGAGATCTCTGTGCTCTTGTCATAGCATTAATTTTAAATGAGGGACTAACATCTGCTTTGTGTTGTATTGTCTCTGCAGGTGTGAATTCATGGCAAGAATGCATAGGTTATTTGCAGAGTTAGATTTATCACGTGCCACTTAAAAGACTAATTTGAAACCTGATCAGTTCAAATGAATACAAACTTTGCTTAAAAAGTCAAATACAATGAGATGTTTGTGTTGTAAAGAGGAAACAGTGTTTGTCTCACTGCACGGTCTTAGTCCATCAAAGTCTCCACCTTGAGGTGAAATACAAGTCTTTTATATCAAGGTGGGACCACCGGAAGCTTGAAAATGCATTCAGTGAGATTCTGGCGCTACAATAGGCCAAGGGTGGCCAATAAAACAAGAAAAACTGCAATAAAATAAATGTATCTTCAAGGTCAAGAGACTCAGTATATATTTACAATAGTCTTTGTAGCCTTACAGTAATTATGCATCCCTACGTTGATCTATCTGGATTGCTTCTATTGATGTGCAGGGTGGGGCAACCATTAGTTGACACTTAAACGCTGTCATTAAATGCTTAATGAATACTCTAATTAGATGGTTGATGATAATTGTCATTGAAAGAAAATGCTTTTATCTGGGTAATTTCTTATTTTTTATAGGTTCTGTTTCCTCTCTTAATCTTTACTTTCCTCTGCTGGAAAGTATGTTTTATTTCATCCCAAGGATAAATGTAGCCGTACAGTAATCCTATTTAATCTCAGATAAAGGTGTAGAACTATGTCTGCATTTATTCAGTGGCTTTGTCCTTTTTCCACATCAAATTGATTGGCATTCTCAAGTGGACCAACTAAATGACGGCCAGAAATAAATGACCGAAAGAGGTAAAATGGTGGTTAGGACAAGTGGGTGAGGAGAGAGAGAGAGAGGGATGGAGAGGGAAGCAGGAAAGGGAGGAATACACAAACAGGTTGCACTGGGACCTGGGGAATAAAGGGGGGAGAGGGTACGGAGAGCAGAGAGAAAGAAAAATAAGATGGAGGGCCACAGACAGCAAAGACAGAAGACTGGCCCAACACAGAGCTTCACGTAAAGGAAGTTTTAGCCTGTTGTCATCATTGTCATTACTCCTGACTACACACACACACAAACACACAAACACACACACGCATGCACACACGCACACACAGGTGGTTAAACCTCAATTTACTCTGAGCCAAACAGCAAATGAGTGCTTTCGTCTTCTCTTTAGTCTCTATGACACAGCCAACTTTTTCCTCCTCTGTCTGGCCAGGTTTTAAGCATTTAGCTGTTGTCCTTCACTGATGCATCAATCTATCCAACCCCCAATCCTTCTGTTTCTCTCTCTAGGTGTCCCCCCCCCCCCTTGTCCCCCCCTCAACGTGATTACTTACCTCCCAAGAAAGAAGAAGTACACTCCATCTTGTTGTTTTATGTTCCCAGCAAATTTAGTCCTGCGTCTCCCTTCTCCACCCTGAACTCTCTTTCACTTTGTCTCTGTCTCTCTCACTCACTCTTCGTCACCCCTCCCCTCCCCTCCCCTCCCTTCCCCTCCCTGAGCCCTCCCTCTTTCCCCCGACACCTCACACTCCCTCCACTCCACTCTCTCCATGTCAACTTATCCACCCTCCTCCCCTCTCTCGCTCTGTATGTAGTTGTATAACTTATCACCCTGATCCCTTCCCCGCTCCGATAATTGGTGTGTCTCGGCAGCAGATGCTAGCAGGCTTTATTTAGCTGCTCAGTATTAGCAATTCCAATTAGTCATCTAATACCAATAAGAAAAAGAAACTGTTAGCCTCCATGTATTCCGCGCCTCGGGAGAAGGGAGTTGTGTGTGTTTGTTTTTGCCAATGAAACAACTGTGGCCAGTGCGTGCACACACCTCAAACACTCTCACAAACACACACACACTCACACACACAAACACACAGACTTACACTCGACCGGGTAGAGGATACATGTGGGTTTTAACAGATGGTGAAACACTTTCCCTCGAGTATCGACATTACTCTCTCTCTTCCTCTCGCTCTCTCTAATTAACTAGGTTTCAGTAACAAACCTTTGGGCTTTGCCATCACCATGGTTACCCAAACTCTGAAACACGGCTGTCTGCATTTGTATGTGTGTGTACGTGCGACTGCTGGCAAGTATGGTGTATGTGCATGTACCTAGCGTATTGTACACACCCCGGTCTGTGCGCACCTTCCTGTGTGTGTGTGTGTGTGTGTGTGTGCGTGCACGTCTCTGCAACTGCATGATTGTGCATACACATGAGTATTTTGGTGCTCTGATGCCTTTGTTTCCCCACTGGGCTCAGGGGCTGGTTTTGTCTCAAGCACCGATGTATCTACACAGAGAACAGCAGTATTACATGGGATCGTTGATAATTTATCATACCTTACATAAGACAAGCCTAATGATTATATAATCCCATGAATAAAGATTACAAATGAGATGAATTTAAAATGGGGAGATAAAATAAAAATGAATTTTGTACTTGCAACAGGAAAGGTAAAAGTTAAACTTGAATGTGAACTTGGCTTACCTTCTCTGAAAGTCAAAATTAAGTGCAAATCGGATGTGGGATTATAACTGAACAGCCTGGGCAGCCAAGCGTGTATATGATTATGAACTCATACATAGTGTTCCTAGTAGCTACTGTACCAAAAGTATATTGTAACTCTACAAGACGGGTAAGCAGTCAGCCCTACATTAGTGTTTGATAATTTTTTTAAGACGCTGCAGCGAAGTTAAGACAGAGAGGAGATCATTGTTAATGCTTCAAACAAAACTGTGCAACGTGTTGTCTGACCACATCTGAAGGCAGGAGCTCACTGTCTTCTGTATTTCTTTGCTGCCTTTATTTATTAGATCGTACAAGTGGGGATAACGTTGCGCACACTGTCGGACAGTCTCTCCTCGAAGGCATTAATGTTGTTGCACTCGGTTGTACACATTAAAAGTGACGTTTGGAAAAAAAAAAGCGCACCTACGCACACCTGGCCAATCGCTGCGTGACGTGGGCATGATTGTCAGTTTCAAAAAATTGTTGGAGAGGTGTGGTGGGACAGTGTTTCACACGCTCTATGTGAAAAGAACACAGCCCCCTTATTCATAAAATGGCAGCATAGTTGGGCAAACATGTTTAACCTGGCTCAACTTTTCAACTTCATCCACAAAGGCTCTGTGTTGGCAAATCAAATACATTTATGCCCACATTACTGGTAGATTACTTTGCAGAATGAGATGTATTTCTACTGTTTACCTTAATTTCTTCCTTAATTTTCTTCCTTCCTTTCTTCCTGCCTTCCCTCCTCAGTCTTATAAACCGTGATGCAGTGTTTTTGCATCTAACAAGCCTTCAAAGTCATGGTTCTATTTCTCAAAATGGATCGTATTTCACTGTCTCACTGGTTCCTGAAGCATCATGGCCCAAATAATCGCAGCCCATTGCATTTCTTTTTACATGGGGCTGATTTCGGTCTGACCACTCACAGTCCAACAAGCACTTCATTTGAAACATCAAGCATTCCTTGATATTTTGATATTTATTTAAATGGATAAAAGTTTGCAGTGTTCATGTAACACAATTGCTTGCACACTACTCTGCTGCCAATGTACCTTGCAATTCTGGGGCCATTTTGTTCACGTTTGGTGCTATATTTTCCTTATTCCTGATGATAGCTGTCTAAACGCAGACAGTGTCACCTCTCACTGAGACAGTTCCAGCAGCAACAATGGAGCGTGATTGCAGAAAAAAAATCTAAAATATCAATTACCATCAGGCTTTGGTCTCAGTATCTCAGAAGAGAATAGAAGGGACTATTTTATACACGCCATTTTGCAGCAGCCGTTCATCGGTTTTACTGGGAAACACCCATGGCAGAAGAGGCAGAGATACAGAATTCTACACTGATGGCACCCTCGGTAATCCAGAAGGCAATACGGCCATTAAATTGATTAACAGGAAATGTTTTGTTTTTTCTTTGGAGGAATTTCACTGTCACTGTGTGAGTGTGTTGTCTGGGCTTTATTGCAGTGACATTACGGGAAATGTTGGACATTAACTGACATAAATGTAGACAAGGCAGGTTGTAGGAAAGCGGGTGAAAAAATAAATTTCCACACTGCATCACAAGATAAGTCCTGAAATACATTAAACATCATAAACTGATACATAACAGTAAAAGCATCCGCAGGCATATTTTTCATTTAAAGTGCACTGAAGGAGCCCTTAGTGCTGTTTTCCTGATTTCCTGGTCAGGATTTTTATGGTCCAGGTGGTTAAACTGTGACAGCCTTTTAGTCCATTTTCTGAGTGTAAGGCTGTTCCCATATGACATCTGCTCACAATATCCCATGACAAAGCTAAACCATTGATAATGTGTCAGAAAAAAAATACTGTGTAAAATTGCACAGGGTGTTAAATAAATATCTTTTTGTCCCCCTCTCTGATGACTTCGGATGTCTGTGGGACCCTACATGTTGAGCTGAAAACGAAGCCAACCATTCCAATAACTATCTGGAGTCACCAGCTCCTCGTAAATTCAGACTTAGTGTTTACTAAGTGGAACTTACACATCACTAGATTGAAACAGGTTGTGACACAAAAACTAGATAAGTTGTTACTACATATTTATACCCAGTAACTGCCAGATGTAACGGCTAACTGAACCAACTAACAAAACTAATGTTAGCTTGCTTACTCATGTTTGGATTGAAGAGTAAAGGACATGTCTGATCTCACACTTCATTTCAAATGCTGTTTAATAATGATTGATTTTAAATTACATTTCATTTAATTTTTTTCATTTTAAACTGTATGAAAACACCTAACCCTAAAAACAAATTTCTCGATGTTTGCAGGTATAAACAAAATAATCACTACATTTATATAGGTTTGACGGTTATGTTTAATATATCGTTTCCCCCCTATAACTGTTATTTATGGAAGTTATATTACAGCTCTGTGACTTACTATTTACATGCTTTATTTCTTGTGATTGGACGGGGCGACAGATGTTTTCTAGGGACTCGTTTACACTTTACTAAAGTCTGAATAGCTAAGATATTTGTTAAGTTTTCATGGTGCAACTCAATTTTGTAAATCACAAATTGATTTACAAATAGCTGGTGCATCCCAATACTGGTGTCTCAGCTCCACCACCACCAACATTGTGGTGCTCCATGTCGGAGCTACATCATCTCTCCTTCAGACAGATTTGTCTTTCTTTAAAACAGAAACCTTTCACCACTTAGGAGTGTAGGGGTTATATGGTTTTATGAATACCACAACATGTAACAGTAATTAATAACCTCAAAGTGGCACCAGAATTGTATAGTGTCGCACATTAATTTGTATCAAAATGATGAAGTTGAGTGTTTACATTAAATAATGTAATTTAAAATAAATTCACCTCGGGGCACCACCCTTAAAGAAGAGAAAGTGAATTAATTAATAAATCAATCTCATAAATCGAGTATGCTAAGCTATTAATTTGGAACTCTGATTAATAATGAAATTTATATCTACAACCAAAATAACCATATCAATCTAGTAAAGATTGAAGGGTTTTAGAGTTTTGAATAGAGGTTGGCAAAAATTAACTCTTTATTATCTCATTAAATACAACCAGAACATATATCCACAAGCATTTGATCAAATAATAATAAAAAGGTGAAACACACAACAAGTAATATAACTACAACATGTACTTAACTGAAACTAAAGGAGTGTGTGTGTGTGTGTGTGTGTGTGTGTGTGTGTGCAAGAGAGAGAGAGAGGAATGTGTTCGTGTGCATGTCGGTGCATGCCAGAACGAATGTGTATTTCTTTGTTCTGCCTGTATGGCAAGCCAGAGGGATCATATGTCGACAGTTGGCACACGCCCATGGTACTTAAAATGGCATAAAATACGGCATCCTGATGTTTTTTACGCTGCTTTTTACCTTTTTTTTTATTTACAATTCTGCTTTTTACATTTTTACATTGTAAAACGGCACTTTTT
The DNA here is from genome assembly GCA_036023855.1 of Gadopsis marmoratus. Classification (NCBI taxonomy): domain Eukaryota; kingdom Metazoa; phylum Chordata; class Actinopteri; order Centrarchiformes; family Percichthyidae; genus Gadopsis; species Gadopsis marmoratus. The sequence continues at coordinate 57,345 of JAVQJF010074869.1, forward strand.
ACACCCATAACAACCTGTCCAAGAGGCTATTTTCTTGTATGATAATGAGCCCCTCTTATTGTTTTACATAGCTAGTAAATTCAGAGATTTTGTAAACAATCGGTGAAGAGTAAAGCCAGACCAAAGCAATGTATCAATGACAGGGTGCAGTTATATAGAACTTAATCTGATCAAATCTGTTTACATCCCGCAATGAACAAATTCATATGTGAAGTTCCCCTGGTCCCTACAGGAGATCAGATGTTCTTACCAGTGGCACGTTAGTCAACACGGACGAGCATTAACTAGACCCAGTATGTTTTATCACTGTTGCCTGCAGCTAATCAGCAGAGGATAAATGGGAGACTTAATGGAGACATTTTATTTGTCTGAACTTCTACATCCGAATGAGTCTCCTCATAAGATCTATCAGCTCTTAAACAAGCTGTGCACCTGAAATTGTCTCACACTGTCACATTAAATAACTTCCTCTTTTTAGTCCGTGCAGTATGGAGCTGCACATTTTCAAATTAGAGGGTGGAGATAGTCACTTTGGGAGATGTTAGGGAGACAGTGGTTCACATATATGGAGAAGTATAGTGTTATTAAAGGCTGAAATTAAGTGGGATTTACCATTAATGAGGCAACGGGGAAGGTGAAAATGTTGAAGAGTACAGGATTCTTGAGAGAGAAAGACAGCTGTGGGATTCCCTCTCTAAAACAAGCCTGCCTGATACACTATCAGAGTGCGGACCCAAATGGCACAGAGAGTAACTGAAATGAGACGTCCCTTGTGTGTTCTGACGTAACTTTTTAACGGTCGGTGAGAGATTGGGTGCTTATAAGATTTTCCTAACATGGTCAAAGTAAGAATTTAATCCACGAGCAGGGAAAGAATTGGAAAACGTGAATTTTTTATGAGTTTGTTAGAGTTTTCTGGAAGCTCTGCAGATGTCTCCGGGCAAGCGCTGCTGACTCCACACGTTTAGGGAAATGCGGGTGAGAAAAAGACACTTAAATATCGCACGTGTCAGAAGCAGACACACACAGCCTTATCACCCTGCCAGCAATTTACACTCTTCAAACATGCGCTGTGACTTAATTCAAGTAGGGAAGGTAATGATTTGGGACACACTGGTCAGCCAAGCTACTAGCATTAAGTCTCTCCTGGTCTCGCTGGCTATGTAGCTCATTATATTGTTTTTTTATTTAAGCTGCAGTCACCTTCTTGTTATCCAGGTAGAAAGATGGTGTATGACTGACCTTTTCGTAACTAAAAGACATTGAACCATATTGCCTGCCTGTTTGTTCTCACAGAGTTGTTTTTGTCCCTTTGGACTGTCGCCTCAGCATGAGTTTATTCATTAACTTTGCAGGCACTGAAGCTACTTTTTATTATTTTGCAATGCTTCTCAGTCCTCATTGGTGGGACTTAGAGCCTGCTGGTTCTCATTCTATCCATCTAATCAGGGACTGAGTTACACCTGCAATGCCAGGTGAATGCAATTAACTTGCCGGTTGGCATAAACCAGCAGCACTCTGAGCCCCGAGGACTTGGATTGAGAACCACTCTTGTTGGAAAATGCTGACACCAATAACAAATTATGTTCTGAAGGACAAATGTGGAGACACTTTTTCCTCCCAGCAAGTAAATACAGACAAAAGCCCCAAGCTATTTTAGCACACAAAAGTGCACCCAATTATGTAATAAGAAACTTAAGAGATCAGAGTTTCTGAACAGCATACCCGCACGCAATGACAATGAAATATCTGAACTCGGCTTTTAATAAACACAATGATGAGGTGCTGTAACGTGTTTTTTAACACTGTGGTGAAAGGTCAAGGTAGTGCAGTCTACGTCTATGACCACAAAAGAGGGCGAAATAGTGATTTCTCTGTTGCAAACAAGAAATCAGAACTACTAATGTAACCTTGACTTCAGCCATGTTTGTGTTAGTGTTGGAACTAACAGTTACTTTCATTATTGATTCATCTGTCAATCTTTTATGCAATGTGCATACAATTTGTGAATAATGCAGATCACAAGAGCGCAACGTGACATCTTCATAGTCCAAAACCCACAGATTTCCCATTTTTAAATGAATATAAAGCAACATCTGAGATGCTGGAACAACAAAATGATACAGCCATATAGCCAGTTTTGCTTGGTTGCTGAATAATGTTCTGCCCATCCACCATTTGATTCATGGTTTCAGTATTTCATCTCTAGTTGTAATGATTTCCAGGAATGTTTGTTTCATAAATATTTCTTCTTTCTCGTCTCTCTTTCAGCCAACAAGACTCTGCTCGGCGGAGGTGGAGGTAAGTTGCAACCTGTCTGATCCATTGGTTGTGTGAGCTTGCCAAGATATTTGTTGTTATTAATAGTACGTCTTTGTGGTGCAAATAGTCCTCTCTGGACACCACGTATTTTAATACGTCGTTGTTTTAATCAGACGATGAAGCCAAAGAGTGCGTGTGTGTGTGTATGTGTGTGTTTTACGTCCTATGTGTGGTGTGCCTTTCTATCTTTTTCTTTGTGTTTGGTAACAGGTAGCTCTTTGTTGTAGCAGGTGTTCATGGTGCTTTTGCATGCTGCGCCGTGTTCGTCTGCATGCCCGTGTTTCTCTGTGGTTGTGTGTCCGCCCATGTGCGAATAGTTGTTAGTTCATAATTTATGGTGTGGAGTGCTGTGGATATAAACAGTCATTTTTCAGTGTATTGTTGACTCACTACTTTGCTGCATGCGTGCGATGTTGGACGTCGATGCTTAATCGATACTTGTAATAAATCTGTACAACTAATGCTGCAACCACATTCACTAAAACATGTACGCACACACTCCTTTCCGTGTGTGTGTGTGTGTGCGCGCGTGTGTCTGTGTTTGCTAATGCTTGCAAATTTGGGTGCTGGTGTGTTTGCCTGTGGTTGTTTTCTTTTTATTCATTTGGACAAACAGCTTTAGCCTTTCAGACCAGCTCACATGCACCGCCATTTTTAATCCTCCCATTTGTGTGTGAGTGTGTGCATGTGTTTTTGATTTCCAGTCTCCATGGTGACACATCTAGTGGCACACCTGTATGTGTGTATGCATGCGTGCATGTGTATTCACATGTCAATTCATAGCAGTGCATTTGCCTTCCTCCAAAAGTGCATTTGCTTGTGTAAGTGTTCTGTTGAAGCATTAAGTTCTTAGTGTGCGCACACACACTCGCAGATTCGGGCTCTATCCTTACTGATTTACACCAGCTGAGCCTCAAGACATGAAAATGGACTACACACTCTTGCGTCCTGTGGCTTTACACACATGCAAGCACTTCGAGAGCTACAGCAACGTTTGATGTTGTCCTCAAATCTCTGATGGCTCTACAAAGACAGATGGTTTCCTGAGAGGCCATGAATGTGTGTATGTGACAGACTGTGTGCATTTGTGCCTATGAAAAATCATGTTTACATTGTTCGCTTTGGGTTAGTCATTTTAAAATTTCAATTTAGTCAAATTTAACCACAACATGTGTTTTAATTTAAAAAAAGAAATCCACTGACTGGCTGTAGGAAGGGTACATATCCAAGAACCACATCTTTGGAAAAGAAATCTCTCGCTCAGTTGTTTCTTTCACCTCTTTCGTATTGTATTTCTTTCCCTCTCTCTGCCTCTTTTTCCAGCTCTGTCCTCCGGGGTTTGCTACGGCAGATAGAGCCTACAGTAGGTGTTAATTAGAGAGAGAGGTAAGGGTAGAGACAGTGGGAAGAATGGAACAAACAAGAGAGATGGGAGGGAGATGATGGTTTGAGCGAGAGGACAAGACAGACGAAAGCAATGAAGGTCCAATACATAACAGACACATGCAAGAGCAGAGTGGAAAAAAGCGCCGAGTTCGCCGAGTTCACACGCTGCACTGAGTTACCAAGCAGTCATTCATTCGGCTTCAGTGAGTTGTTTTTTTCATCAGACGTGAGGCAATAAAAGGTCTTTACAGTGCTTTACTACTCACTCTCAAGGATACCTGGGTAAATGTCATTCAGTTAGATCAAACGCACACCTGCCGACATTGTTTTTGCACTTCAATCTGGAGGAGTGCTGAGCTCAGGCAGCACATCAACAACAAACTCAAGGGCAGGAAATTAACCTTTTTTATGTCCACTGGCTGTAGTTGTTCATTTATTCCAGAGGTTATCTGCCATTTCAACGTTTCACTGCTTTGATTGATTTTCCAAATAGGAAATAAAGCCCAGATGATGATTGGTGTTTCAGTCAACCAGACACTTTCCATGAGCTTTTATATGCTGTATATACAGTACATGTTGGTATGATTATTGAATGAATACCATTCAAATTACTAGAGCCAGGTGCATTGAAGTGTTTTTCCACTGGCCTGCACCGAAATGTCACCAACCATCAGTAAAACGGAAGCAGTCCATGGGGATGAGGGGCTGAACCTATTCTCCACATTTCAAACCACAATAAAAAATCTTCAAGGTTGAATATTGCAGTGTCCTATTTCATTTGGTGTTGAACCATGGAAGCTGTCATTAGATTGTTTGTCCACAATATGTGTGCTCTACACTGAACCTAGAGTTACTATGTTTTCATGCTTTTAAGGAAGGAAAATCTCCAGTTGAGCTGCTGTTGACTGTTAAAAACAGATCAGTTTAAGCCCTTGTATATAAATTACACACACTCACGCATACACACACATTACTGGCACTTGCTTGCTTTTGGACAGATTTCACCCTCTTGTGTAAAAATGTGAAGGGTCCCTATGAAAGGATAGGTTCGGATTTTAGCAGGTCAGTATTAATCCAATATGTAATGGTTGCTCCTATGCTGGCCATGAAGAGACCCCTTTCTAGTACGAGTACATTATAAGAGGTGGGGAACAAAATCCAAAGTTTTAAAAGGCTTCAGAAGTGTGAGTAAGTCCATTAACTGGGTATGTTCTAAGCGTGCACAATCCAGATTTTCCCCTACTCTGTTTATCTGAGCTGAGACTGATCAGAAACCAGTGGTCTCGTTTCCCCAAACTTAAAATCTGTATACCTCACTGTGTGGCACTCAGTGGAATCATTTTTATGTTATGTAACATGAAGCCCAGAATTGCTGTGAGTCAGTGACCCACCACGACTGAACTGTTAGGGTAAACGCCAAATCGTATGACATTGACAAAATGAGTGTATTTAATATGGATTGGTCACAACAGGCTGATACCAAATCTGCTTTAAAAGGGTTACAGTCTCATTAATACAAAATGTGCTTTCTGTGTATCAGTATTTCTTTGCTGAGCTGTGACAGAAGGTTACTTCTTGGTACTACCGCCAGGGCAAAGAGACCCATTTGATTTGGTTAACTCAGACTGCTGAAGCCACACATTAGCTCCGGCCGAACCTTGGAATGCATTTTGGCTTCGAATGATGACTGTGGACTTTGTCCCCCATATTTGACAGTTGTGTCACTATATGAAGGGATTGCCTCGTGGACAAAATTGACAGGAACATGGCCCCTATTAACCCTCGTTTCCACCCAATCTCTGTTCTGCGTGTACAGTTTTGTAATCACTGAACAGAGATTAGGAATACCACTTTTGGACACTTGGCCCCATGTTTGCATTTAATAATAATTTAATAGTCATCCCAAAACTGAAATAATTAATTTCTTGAAACTACATTTTGACCCTGTAACAATCGTCGTTATTATGTAGAAAATTACTTTTAGGTTTAAAATGTATGTGTTTCCGCATTGTCATGGTTAACTGGCATTATACCCACTCAGCCATGCATATGAGGAAGTTCTAAACTACCTACTCGGAGAGATTATAAGTCCTTGGGGTGTCTCGATTTCTTGATATGCTGGGTTAAGGCTTGATTCTGTTGTTTAGAGTAGATAGATAAGAAGAGCCATACACACCTGTAATTGTGACATTGTTTTCTTGGGTATGACTAGACTGTTAGAAAGATAGTTTGAAATGAAAGCATAATTATATTAATCAGTGCTTTAGTGGTGTATTTTCCCAAACAAATTGTCAAATAGATCACAAACCAGTTAACACACAGTAGAGCTGGATTTATACATGATGCAAGTGGTTAACAAGCATCTTGTTGTAGATATAGGTTTTTATTTATACTTCAGCGGGGGTTGTTACTGTTCAATCTACCAACACAATGCTTGACAGGTGTATCGTACGTGATCAAGCTGGGCTACAGCGTGCTTATATAACTGCAGTTACATCCACGTAACTTATATTTCGCCCAGTCCTGTTACTGAATAGGAGTTCTGCTGTGCTATTGCTGTGTCTACCTTCTTTCATTCACTGCATTTAGGGAGCTGTGATCGCAGCTACCAGGCAGTTTGTTGTGGAGATGGCTTTGCTAGATGAGTGTTACTGAAAAGCAGTCTTTCTGCAACTTGTGTATTATTGTCTTCGCTATTACCAATCTCTACAGGCATCAGAAACAGGCAAAGAGAAACCACAAGCAGCCCATACTGACCAGTCACAGTTCTTGCCTTCCATGTGGTGTCTCTGTAGCTGCTGTAGCCCTTGCATGTAGTTACATTTGGGTGGAGCGCATATCAGCTACAACATGACTTCAGAGCATAAGCACGTAGCCACTGTCGCTATGCTGTATGCACAACTATAAATCCAAATTACGCCTTGCAGTTTGGGATGCCGTGGCAGTTGTCTGCTTTGCATGGTTGGTAATTCAGCCTTGGACAGGAGAAATAATTACGTCAAGCAATAATGCACTCATGGCATGCAGGAATTATATTAAGATAGACATGAAAAACACATGAGCCTATGCTTTTAAGCACCGTCACAGCAACACAACTAAAGTCATACTTGTGTCGCCCCCTCATCTGCTATGATGTGCTGTACTTGTATAATAGCAACTTACTGACCAATGAGAGACACAAAGTTACAAACACAGGCTGCTGTTATCAGAGGGCCTGCTCTTGGTCTGTGGGGACAGAGTGCACAGGATATGAACCAGTCGTTAAGACAGCGCCTGCATATGATTGGTTTATATGTTTTAAGACATCCAGACCCAGCACACAATAGATGAGCACGATCCCAATTAAAATTTCATCCACTTACATTTGTTTAATTTGGGTGGGGGAAAAAAAGAACAAAATCCTCTCGCACTGGATTTCTTGCTGAGCTTGATAGCCATGCTGAATGTGTGTGTGCTGACATCTACAATCAATCCTCCAGAACGGGGATGGGGTCTGATACCCTGCGCTGGAAGTGTCTCGGCTGTGGTCCCTGTGTGTCTGCAGCCCTCTCTCTGCTCTCTCTTTGTCTGGATGGGGAGAAAAATGCAGGCAAAGGACAGGCTTGTGTGCTTCCCTCTCAGACCAAGTGAATTAGAGAGCATGTATTGTGAATAAAGGGAGGGAGATGAAAATTGGTCTTAGGCCACGGACATGCGATGAGAGGCAAAGAGCACTTTGTGTACCTTCCACATTCAGACAATGCTGTCAGTATCTCAGCCGCAAACATTAAATCGCCGGTTTCACCACCATTAACAACAGTCATTATTTGTGTGTTCATAGTAGCATTTAACAGGTTGTTGGGTGTTATGTATGCATGCATGTTTAGGTTTGCGTATATACAAGTGCATGTATACAACTGTGTGTGAAGCAGTGTGCATCTACCAACAGATCCATCCTAAATGTTGCCTTGGCAACAAGCTGACTGAAGTAAATGAGTGTCCTGGCTCTGCTGAGGGATTGTGGGAAAGCAATATGCCAGCGTTACACCCCATTAGTTTGACGGACAGCCTGTTTGGCCTATAAGAGGTCAGCTGGCAAGGGCAGCCATATTAGTATTCTATAGGCGAGACTTTGGGATTGGTTTTACTCTAATGCCAATCTACCTGTGTGTTTTCATGTAATCGTGGGTGTGTTTCTGAGGGAGGGTGGTGTGGGTCTGCAGGATGTAAAGCTTGTCCTGGCATATAGCATTGCAGGCAGGTGTGTGTGTGTGTGTGTGCGTCTGTGTTTGTTTGTGTGCACTGCTGGGGGTTGCAGGCTCCTCGCCAGGTAAGCATATCGCCAATTATCACTTCCCAGTCCCCCTACTTCTCTGGCTCCATCCCTCCCCCAGAGTCAGTCAATACAGAGCCTGTGAGGGAGACACGATAACACCTAAACTGGTCAGCCGCCTGCTTCGCTGGCTGGTCACTGGTCTAAAGAGCCCAAAATACTCATTTGTACCCCCCTTCCTGTATCCATCCATCCATCCATTGCACCCTTTTTATCCAGTCTCCTCTCTGAGCCCCCGCTTAACATTCATCTCTTCCCCTTTTGTTTTTAGCCTCCCTCACTCTCACATACACACCCTTTTTTTTACACTTGATCCCCTTCCAAAGCCATTTCTCTTTTCTCTTTGTTCAACTGTGCTATTCAATCCCCTGTCTCGTCTTTTTCTGTCTCTGTGTGAGACTCTCCATCTCTCCATTGTTTTTTTGTGTATCTCAGTCCCATCTCTCATTCCCCAGAAGACCGGGCTTCAGTAGTAGAAAACGTTGATGTGATATTTTGTATGGTAATGAAGTCTAAATTATGAATGCTGTTTTTGTAATATGGAAATGAGTTTGACACTTCCTAAAATATTTTTTTAGTGTTTAGTAATATAAGTTTAATTCATGACTCATTCATTATAATATGTTGATGTCTGTTGGCGGCATTAGGTGTAGCCAATTATGGCTGATTGTTGAATAGTTCATGTACTCTATTTGCATGTGACGGAGTCAGTGGAGTATGAACAACAAGTATCCTTTGACACCGCAGTGATGCTAATTTGGTTAGGACTTCCCCTGTCTTCAATGTCTTAATGAGGGATACATCAATACCGACACGCTGTACTGTATATCGAGCCGATGTGAGTTTGGCTTGATTATCTCCAAAGGGAAACTGATTTACAGTGAAGGCACAGATAAAAGAAACAGACACATTAAAAAAGTGGAACACGCCTGTGGCATACAAGACTAACTTTGTGTCCGAAAACACTCCCATTTTATTTGTGTCTGAATTCGAAGTGCTTAATTATTGCATTAAAAATGGCCTAATAATGAACACTACTTTCTGCTAACAATCCCAAAATGCATCGCATTTTATAAATGTTAAAATTACTATTGTGCGACTCCACACCTTTCAGTGATGACACACAATGATGATTCATAAAAGTCGAAAATTAGAATTTACTGCTCATTTCTGAATAAAGAGTATATTATATAGGGAGATGTGAATGAGTGAACGAAGGAGTGATTTCACACGCAGCCTACAGACATTTTGGCCTGACGGTGGCACTATGAAAAGTCAAGAGATCTGAATGTCTGTACAAATTTTCATGGCAATCCATGCAATAGTTATATTGGATATGTTGGATATTTCAATGACTCCCTTGAGTCCCTTGAGTCACATCAGAGATGCAGTCCACAAATGACAAACATCCATCTCATGTGTGACATTGCAGAAACCAATGCAAAGCAATTCTTAATTTTTCTCTTTTTTATTGATTGCAAAAAGTTAAATATTTCCTGTAGAAAAAAAGCAGATATTGTTTCGGTTATTTTTGCCTTTGCATGATGACCAGATGCAGATGATATTGTACTAGATAATATGCTGCTCTCAGTCACAGGCCATCCTTGACAAATACACCTGCAAATGTGCCTGCGCTGAAGAAGTACTGCTGGCGAAGCTTTACTTCAAACACATCTTTCATTTGCGCTCCCTCCTGCTCATGAGTTCCCCCTTGTATTTCTGACCGCATTGAAGTGACAGAACAGTGTCTGAATCTGCTCAGTAGCGTGCAGTGCTCATGCTGGGCTATTACATCGGCTCCCACAGTGTCAGAAGTTGCCACAGTCTGAAAGAAAGCTATCATGGGCTGACTTCAGTGAATGTAGTTAGAGGGACAACTCTCTACATTAGAGAGGTGGGACTTAAGAAGAGACTGCATAGGTGTATGGATATTTTTTAACCATGCTCGCCAGGTTCAGACAGCATCCAGAGAGAGAGAGGTTTATTCTGTCTCTCTTCTCCCCTTCATTCTTCATTGGTGCATCTGTCAAACATGAATCATGAAACAAATCAAAAGGTATTGTTGGTTTACGTTTCAGTTCAATTTCCATTGGTTTTTCTTCTGTTTTTCTTGCCTGTTTCCTTATCTCCCCCCAGACTATTTTTACATCTGCTGCTCTCTCCCTTATTCCCCTCCCTTTCTCCATCCTTCTCTTTTCCATCTCTCCGTCTTATCACACTTGCTCTCTATTTCAGAGTTGGGCTGCTTCAAAGTTAGTGTGTTTGTGTGTGTTTGTGTGTGTGTCACCTCAAGGACTTCACACGCACATCGCACACACACAAATACACACATAAATACTTCTGTGCACAGTAGCACATATGCTTTGACAAGGATATGCATACAGAGAAATATTTCACTAACACACACACAGCGTGAGCATGGTATCTGAGCTTGGTTCTGTGCACCCTGAGGAGGTAGCCAGCTTTCAGTACTTGCCTTTCACACCCTCACACTTTTGCGTAGCTCACAGTGCGGCCCAGTTCAACATGGCACAGCAGGACATGGCACACTACATCTCAGCACCGCATGCGATATTCCAACTTAACACAATAACGTTCAGATATCACCAGACCCCTGCCTGGAGCTCCTCAGTTTGGCGAAACACACCGCTATAACAGCTGGTTTGTATACAGTCAGAGAGAGATAAGAGCCATGGGCCAACACACTGAGCTGTGACATATGGATGGGTGTTATTGTACTATTTTGTCCCACAGTGCTGTGACAAAAATCATTCCTGATGGATGTGTTTTATTCTGGGTTAATTATGAATCATTTACGTCAGACTCCTACATTAGAGTTATTTCAAAACAAAAGCACAGTGTTGAGTCTGGACATTGACAAGCTACAAACTGGCTGGTAACACCCTGAGATAACAATATCTAAATATATTCAGTCTTTCAACCTCATCTTCTTGAAATGGCATTTACAGTGTATGCTACTAATTTGTTGTGCCACCTAGACATTTTGAGGGAAGTATAATTGCTGCCAGGCTCATGTTGAGTGGCAACGTTGTATTTTTTAGATGTAAGTGGCGCTACCATTATGTACCACATGCAAATCCGTGGTCAGAGCCACCATTGGGTCGTAGAGAGCTCACATCTTTGACAAATTTCAGGACCATTTAGGCAAACACAAGTTTTGATCGAGGTTAAGACCAGAAAATAATGAGGTAATCCTGTCTTGTGCATATTTAACCAAGAGGAGTGCACAACGATAACCATAAACAAACATTAATCATTCTTTAGCTGTTCGGTGTGAATATTGTATTGGAAAAGCAGAAATTACAAGGAAAACAAATGATATGTTGTCAGTGGACATTTTGCAAATGACTTCAGTATGAACCTTTGCGACTTTGCAGATCCTTTCATTTACAAAGTATCTTCGGGGAGCCCTGGTGGCCTAGTGGTTTAATGTGAAGACCTTGAACTGTAACATCCCCAGTTTGAGTCCAGACAAGGGTCTTTGTTGCATGTCATTCTCTCTTTCTCCCTCTCTCCTTTTTCCTGTCATCTCTACACTGATAACTTTCAATTAAATGTATTAAATACTTTCTAAAAAGTCCCCTGATAGTGTTGTAGTACAGTATTTCCAAGTACATAAACAAATTTTCTTGTTGGTTGGGTCTTTAGCCTCTCTATCAAAACTTGATCCTAAGTGGCTGCCTGTAATGTTGCCCAACACAAAGTGGCAGAGTCACACACTTCTGTTTCTACACCATCTATATGATTAACAAACCTGATATTTAGTTTGAATGTGACAGGAAAGAGGAAGAAAGTGAGAGAGAGACAGCCGTGCATTATTAACTGATGCAATCACTGTACTTTAGCTTTACGCTTTGGCACGTTTTGCTTCCTTTTTCAGATGTGCAGAAATTATGATTTATAGAATAAATAAATAAATATTTAATTGTAATCATGAGTGTGCAGCCTTTCCTTCCTTTTTTTCATGACTACCTGTGAGCCAGCACCTCATTAGAATCGGTGTGTGTCCTTCAGTTCATCTTAGTTGAAACGTAATGTCATTTCATGATGTATTTTAAACATCCCTTTGATTTCAATGTTTAATTTCTTTTAATCACAGAGTGAAATTTCATTAAAATGTATGTACTGTATGTTAAATATATTGTCTTTGACGAATTGTTCCCTAATGGTAAATTCTTTAGGTTTTTGTTGTTGCATTGTAGCATTAAAATCTGCTGTTCCTACGTATGATTTCATTAAATTTAAATGCAGCTTTCTCAAGTCCATAATTCTGATAATCATAATAATAATTCTGTTGAAATATTGTCTTTGAGGAAAGGTGTCTAACTGAAAGGGGTGCAAAGATTGTGACAGGAATTTGTAATTGGCACAGGTGTAAAATTGCTTTTCCTGCATCATTGCCCTTCTGGAAATTTACACAGTCACGGTCTTTAGATGTGGTGTGGATCAAAGATAGATACACATTTCTGAGTATTATGAAGATTTATGAAAATGTAATTAATAAAGACTAATTGACCAAAGAGTCAAAGTCAGCTGAGTCCTTAATAAGACATTAAATTGCCTAATTAACTAAGGCAGTAGCCCTAAAATCTATTAAACAGACTTGACGTACAGAGAGACAGATGCTTTGAGCAGTATTTGGGGTGCAAAGTTAGCAACCTGGAGAACACGGGAAATTCAAGCACTAACACCAACATTATCCAGGTTCATTCAGCACTAAGCTTTGACACCTGTAAATGTGCCTCCTGGACTTCAAACAACATTTAGACTCCATGTAAGTAGTCAGATTGCAGGGGATTCACATGTGTAGGCCAACTCTCTGAATCTCCTGTCCTCTCCTCTCCAGTGGACGGAGCGATCCACCGTGTTGCAGGTCCAGTGCTAAAGAAGGAGTGTGCTTCCCTCCATGGCTGCGAGACCGGAGAGGCCAAAATCACTTGTGGCTATAGACTCGCAGCAAAGTGTGAGTATAAAAGTGTGTGAGTGTTTGTGTGACTTCCAGCTACTCCAGCGAGGCTGCTCACTGTGGTTTCACAGCAAGCTGTAAGGTTGATTTTCCTGTGATGAGTAAAGGTTAAACAGCATTATGAATTAAAAAGAAAAACATAAAATAAGGCAAATATAGAGCAGTATTATTTTTCTTCACAGAAAGCATCTTCATAACTTAATTGTTTGCCTTTTGTCATAAAGAGATAGAACTCATCTAGGTTGCCATAATGTCACTTACTTCCTTCCATTTATAGCAGAGTAAATGGCACTCAATTATTAAGTGGCACTCCATTGCAGCGTGTATAATGTGACAAAACTGAACATTCAACATGACAGCAAAAGCTTTTCTAGGTTTTTTTAGTTCTGAGAAAAGAATCTCCTTCAGCTTTCCTGACATCTAAAACACAACATGTGACTGTGGGGAGAGCATCAGCGCTCAGTGTAGACATTAATAAGGGGAATTGAACAGCAACTCTGAAAAGTACAACATTAAAAGTTACAGCCTCCTCCTGTTTCTAGACACACAGGACTTTAATTCTTGAGGTCAGTTTCATCGCTCATGCAGTTACTGACATTTTGTTCCATTTTGCTTTGCTTTAAAGCTCGCTGAAATATCACATCACAGTAGTATTTTCACTTTGGCAAAATAAAGTTCAAGGAAAAAGGTTAGGTGACTTCTTGGAAGTAGGGCTGCAAAATTATTATTTTGATTGTTGATCTTTAGATGAATTATTATTGCTATTAACTGATTATTAGTTTATTAGTCTATGAAATATCAAAACAATAGTAAAACCATTTCTATTACAAGTTCTAAGAGCTCAAAGTAGCATCTTCAAATGACATGTTTTTGTCCGACTCCAAAACTAAGACATCAATTTAGAATTGTAAAACACAGAAAAGCTGTAAATCCTCACATTTAAGATGCTTGAACCAAATATTGAAGTAAGTATTTTGGCACTTTTGCTATTCATTTTCTGTCATTCAACTATGCGTTTAATCCAGTGGCTCCCAACCTGAAGTTTTGTCTACTTGTAACATACAGCATGTTTATGCGTGGTGTCCATTTAAACCAGAGATTCAAATTGTTTTATTTGAATATTTAAAGGGGCCTCGAGATGTACACAGCGATTCAAAAGCAAAAAGAAAACATTAGAATCAGAAACAATACACATAATCCTGGCAGTAGTTCCTCTTATTTATCTCTCGACCGCACAGATTCATTTTACAAGCTCTCGGAGGATCCAGACCCACAGATTGAGGACTACTGCTCGACTAATTTGTTTCAGTTCTGCTTGGAAGTGCAGCACTATAACCCTGCAGCAGCAATTTCTTAATACAAAATGTGGCAATAAAAGACAAATAGGCGTGAAGTTACCACTCAGTTTATTATATCAACAAGACACTCAGTACCAGGATACTTCCTAAAGCTTTCGTAAAGAGAAACTCCACTGATATCACACATAAACTCTGTTTACAGGTATTGGGGATAACTACTGTATATGTGAAAAAAAGATGTATAAAGCCTTTTGTCACTGATAAATTGCCTAAAGTGATGTCACCTGAGTCAGTGTCAGTTTTGAAAATGAGATCAATCTGGTGGTTGGAGTTAGAAGCTTACCAGACCTCTGTAGCCCGTTCCTCATCTCATGAGGCTAGCAGCTCAAGCAGTTACTAGCATAACAAACCTGAATTGCATTGTGGGTAATGTTGGCGCCATGTTTTTAATGAGGAAGAAGAATGTGATATAAAAAAGATGACATCTGTAATTCTGCTGCATTGATTTTTATCTTTTTTTTCTTTTTTTTTTTTACTGTCCGTTGTGAGTCAGACAATATTCCTGGTAATATTATAATACATTGTACCAAGACGGATTATCCATCATGCAAGTCTCTGAATCAGTTGCAGGCACAATATGTAAAGTGCTGCACAGTTCAAGGAGTTCAAATGCCATTACACGACACTCACACAGTATCTACCTCCCACCAGCCTCATTTTATACATGATCTTTTGCCAGGAGCTTATCATGATATTGCCCACCCCTGTAATGGCACACAAATAGCATGACACCAATAGGTATCACAATTATGCCCTAGCCAAGCTATGTAGACTATAATGACCACTCAGGTGTGAGAGGGAGATTAAACAAACACTGAGACTGTGTGATATCAGCTTATGCTTCCACGGAGAGTTTAAGTTCACAGTGAAAGAAGGAGAGAGGAAAAAAGGGAGAGTGAAGCGATGATAAAGGCGAGCTCAAGGCAGATGGTAGAGCCGGAGTAGAAGAGATAAATAGAGAGTGGTAAAAAAGAATAAAAATAAAACTAAGCAGTGTGGGGGATGGGACGGATGTGAGGGGAGCTGAAGACGGGAGGGAATTGGGAGGAGATGAGTTCTTACATTGCCTGTTCTCCTTTGTTGGTTCACTTGTTTAACTTTGAGGATGTTGGCTGTAATTTTTGTGTGTGTGAGAGTGGATGCCGCTGCTGCTTGTCACTGTGTGCACTTATGTGTGCATATTTGTGTGTGAGCTTGTAATAGTGCATGTGTACTTCTCTCGACCGTACAGTCTGCTGCTGTGTCTGTGTTACATTGAGTGTAGTATGTCAGTGTATACAGTGTGGGTTGCCTGTCAGGTCCTATCACTCTCTTACCTGTAAGTATCTGTCAGCATGAGATCTGTGTGACTGACGATATTTCTGACTCACTGACTGATACGCTGTATGGGTGTGTGTGAAAGTGTGTGCGTGAGCATCTCTGCTTTGCATTCTTGTGTGCGTGGCTGTTACCCAGCATGTGGTGTGGAGACTGGCTCTCTCCTACCAGACTAAATATTAAGCCCCAAGAATTATTCAACAAACGTCTGCTCTAATGCTTAAACACTCTCAACAGGGCTTGATTACCTCTCAGCAGGAGGGAGAGACAGACGAGACAGTAACAACAGAAGGAACGCAAAGGAGGGATAACAAAGCAGGCAGAGGACGATGTGAAGGCAGAGTGCTGCTGTGGAAAGGAGCTAGAAATGAAAATGATACTCGACAAGGGAGAGGTTGAGAGACAGGTCCAATCTCAAAGCCAACACTTTGATCTTGATTTGTATGGGCTCGCCACCAGATGTGGGATTTCAAGAGCATCTGACTCACGAGTTGCCAAATGGTCCAGAGGACCTGCTGTCAGCCGTCCTTATAGAGTGTCCGTCGACGATCCCGCAGCCACTTAGCCAGCAGTATCCCAGTACCGTAACCTAGCAACACCCGGAGCGCATGGCACACTACCGCTGCTGTTTAGCAAGAGTCGCATGCAATTTGGGGATGTTGACAAATGACAGCTGGAAATTTCAAGCAGGCCCTGCCTAAATTCACATATTAACCAAAACTTAAAGGCAGTTAAATCTGCAATCTGTCAACATTGGATCACATAATTAGGAGGACTTGATTAGGAGTGAAATGGTTTAAGACCAGTCTGTTTGTGTGTGCATAAAATGAATGTGCTGTCTACTTGTGAGACAGCTGCAAGATACATGTGCACATGTGTAGCTGTGTGCTGGTGTGTGTTTTGTTGTTGCCAGAGGGGTGAGCGTGGGCCGAGTGTGTTGTCCAGACGACCAAGTGCCCCAGAGCTCACCTGTGTACCGATAAACACAGCTGTAACCCTGCTAACCTGTTCCCTAGCTGGCCCTCGCTCCCCTGCCAAACACACCAAGATACAACATCGTGATACACTTGGGAGGGAAGGTGGGTCCAAAGAGAACGAGAGACAGAGAGGGAGAGAATGACAACATGTGGTCAGGTAAAACTCTGTTTTACAGACGTCAATACAGAGACTTGCAGACCACCTTTAATTCAACTGATATATAAGTGATATATACTGTAACTACCACAGCACTACAAATACAGTGCACAAACTGAAGTGTAAGACATAAAGAACTCCAGGCAGTTAACTGCACAGCGTAATAGTTTTCCATGAACGTGATACAGATGCTTTATGTCGTGGCCAGCTGGTGAATGTAAG
This sequence comes from Gadopsis marmoratus, assembly GCA_036023855.1. Taxonomy (NCBI): domain Eukaryota; kingdom Metazoa; phylum Chordata; class Actinopteri; order Centrarchiformes; family Percichthyidae; genus Gadopsis; species Gadopsis marmoratus. Next base: position 74,383 of record JAVQJF010074869.1, read on the forward strand.
TCCAATATTCCCTCTCCTTTAGCTCTCTATTTGGTCTCCACCAACTCCCGAGGCTCCTTTAGCTGCTAAATGCTCCACTATGTTTGCCAGCTAGTTACTTACTTTCGCTGGCTGTTGTTTGGTGCTTAGCAGGTAGTGTGCAGTAAGCTTTTAGTGCATTTTTCTTTAAAACAAAAAAAGGATACAGCTGATGACAATGCCGAGCGCTGAGAATGAACCAAAACAGAAAGCTGAAAGATGAAAATGTTCTGTAGAGCTGAGGGGAACTGCAGAGTTGCATGATAATTCTCTGTGGGTTCATCGCTATGAGCAACCGTTTTCACAAACAAGTAGTCATCTCATAGATTGTAAAAATAAACATATTGATTATAGCAGCTTTAAGATCAGTTTGAGTAGTGTAATAAATAAAATATGGAACATATATAAACCTGCATATGTACATTTCTCACATCTTTTTTTTAGATTTCATGGCATTTTGAATTTATCCTGTAGCTCAGTACAGTGTGCAAACCTTTTCAGCATACTTGCACACATTCCTTTGTGTGGTCCCTTACGCTGAATACTTTATATTCGTAATGTCTTGTATTTAGGGGGAAATTGGTAGAAAGTTGGTGTTTGGGGAAAGTGGGAGTAACAGTTGGTGGTGAAAAAAAGATGGAGGGAAAACAAGATGGAGTTGAAGAGGCCCAGACAGAAAAAGTGCTGAAGGAAATAGAGAGGTACAAAGCAAGAGAGATATCACTCTGTCAAAAACTGGCTGTTATGCTTCCCTCTCTTCCCTCCCATCTCCCAGTTTCTGTTCCCTCGGTGGCCAATTACCGCTAATTAAAATCCTCACTGCAGCTCTCGCGGACTCCCCCTCTGCCTCTCCTTCAAGACCTCCATCTCTCTGCTTTGCCTGTCACCCCGTTGCTCTCTCTCGTCTGTTTCTCTTCCTTTGGAGACATGGTGTTTCTGCCTGTCGCGGTCAACACCTCATTTCCTTCTCTTTTTCTCATAATTTTCCTCGCCTTTTCTACCTCTTCACCTCCTCTCTTTTGTTTCTTCCTTCTCTACAAGCCCCCCGCCCCCCCGTTCCCATCATCATCAGAAGTGCGGTTTCTTTAGTAGTGCCAAGAGACTTGACAAGGCTGTGGGCTAAAGACTGCAGCACTCAGGCTGTGATACCTTGCTAGTTGGGGGAGTTTGTTTTTTTTTTCGTTTTCTTTTGACAAGGTTGTCGACATCTTTGCTTCTTCCTGCCTCGGCGTCAGCAGTGTGATCTTTCTAGGTGTTAAAAAGCTTCGTCAAAGCTGCTGATGCTGATGATGAGGAGCGTGATGATGATGATGATCACAGCAGCAGCAGCCCTGGTGTTAATTCATTCAGTTAATTCATTCACCTTGAAGGAGATAAAGGGATAGAAAAAAAGCTCCAGTGTTGCTTGGCTCAGGGAAAACGAGTTGGAGTGAGAGGGAGTAAAGAACGTCTTTGCCGCTACTCTGATAAAGAGACTCATGTCCGCTCCTTTTAGCGTCTGCATCTTGTTCCCCCCCTTCACCATCTACTCTTGTCCTCCTGTTTAGAATAACTGCCACTCTGTCTTTTTCAGAAAAAGGTGGAACGAGATACGGAGAGCCGTAGGGACCTTTACAAGGCTTGAGCCTTCCTTTTGTGCCAATGCCCGGGCCTGGATTTAAGAGCTGTATCTGCTTGGCTGAGCACAAACTGAGGCAGAGCACACAAAGGACCAGCTAGCCTTTTTCCTGCCTCCTGCTTTAAAGGCAGATAAAGAAAGGCGAGGGACAGATGGAGGTATGAGAAGAGAGAAAGGGGAGGGGAGAGGATGGACGGACGGAGGGATGGCCGTTGAGTATGAAAAGCAGGAGCAGCGACTCGTGGCCTCCCAGGTAAGAATGGTGAGAGGCCACTGGGAGAGGGGAGGGAGGAGAGGGAGGAGGAACAGCATCAAAAAGAAGGCTCTAATGACAATGAGCAGGAGAAAAGCTGGAATGGCAGACAAAAAGCAAAGCCGGGGCGGGTGTCACCGGATGGCACTCAGTCAAGTTCTCTTAAGGCTCCTGCCAGCGTGACGCCCACTTATGAGAGAGGGCAGGCCCACACACACACACACACACACACACACACGCACACACACAATAACACACACACACACAGAGTCTGTCAATGCCTCTTGGTCGGGTAAATGTGCATGGCAAATCAGGTGTGTGATGAATATAGTTTGAGCAGCACTCAAGTACAAATTTACTTTGCTTTTCCCTCCTGAGTTACTTACTGTTGCCTGTGCTGTTATTTTTACCTTTAATTTGTTTACTTTCATTATGTTGTTATTGCTTTTGCATGAAGATCATGCAGCATGATGGGGCCTTAATAAAACAAGTGTAGCAGTACGTTTTGCAAAAATGTCAAATGCGATCTGTCAAGCTTTTGTGTTATAATTAGGTCAGACTTATTTGTGTTTTTACATTTTATTCTAATTGATCTGACAAGCACTTCAGTTTTCTCAGATGGAAAACAGGATAAAACCACAGAAGACATTAGCGCATTTTGAGAAGGGGCTCTAAGAGAGAACATCTGACATAAAAGAAAAAGACTATGGTAAGAGTTTCGGATGAGACTGATGGAAATACTCAGCAAAGAAAAGTGAAAGGATGACGCTCCTACACACTCTCTACCTTACTTCAAATTATTATGTTTCATACATACATTTATTACAATTTTATTCAAAGATTTTAATCAGGTTGGCTTCAGAGAAATAGAGATTTTATTGCATCAAAGTAATCTCCATTATTAGAAACATCAATCAAAATTCACAAACAAGCCTGTGGTGGAAAGTAACAAAGTAACTATCTTTGTAACAGAGTATTTTTACGTTATAGTGTTACTGCTTTAACCTAAGTAAAAGAGCTGAGTACTTTTTCCAATAGCACATGTTGAGATATGATAATTCGTTTATATACAGTTACATGCAATATAATAATTTCTATGCTTAATTATAATTTCTAGGATGATATCAGAAATGTTGCTGGTGCATATATTTTTTTTGTAAAACTTGCTGGAGACACTGAAACAGTGCAATGTAAATTGTAGAACTAGCTGTGCTGTACAAAGTGATCCCTTAGTTGGCTGAAAAGCCACAAATCAATATAACATCCAAACCTGGTTGGATATTTAAAGAACTGTTGCCTTAAACGAGTCTGTAAGAAAAAGATGAAGAGGGAAGAAAAGGAGAAAGAATTGGACATCCAGTGAGAAAACCGCACAATTTTCAGTTTTTTTTTTTACATGGCATTAAGCTATGATCAAATCACCGAGCACAATATCATCTTATGATCCGATGAAGCTTGTTGTTCAGACGCTTTGGAAACACGGTCTGCAGGGTAAAAATCAAAAGGCCTCACATCTGTTTAACAATAGGTCATGAGACCCTCCTCTGTGTGGAAGATCGACCTTTTCAGACCAACAGACTCAAAGACGTCACCACGGAGTAATGACAGACATTAATTCATATTGCACACTAATATTCCTTTACATATCATAAACCAACATGACAATTTGGAAATATTTAACCTCTAGCAGGATGATAAAATGTGACCATTACATGCTTGTGTTTGCACTGTATGCAACTACCAAAGTGAAAGCTGCTGTTAGGTAAATAGCATAAAACTGCTTGTTGGAAAAATAAATGCTTGTTCCTGTTATGTGCAAAATCAGCATGAACAAGCTGGTCTGTTAAGTTTCTCCCTCATTAATCAACAAACAGAGCCAGAAACTGAAGAACACTATAGGAAAAGGCCACGGTGCTGATTTTGAAAACCTGATGAAGTTTAAGTTTCCCATTTCTCTGAATAAAATCTGTTGACGGTCTTCATACTATAAAATGTAACCTGTGTCAACTGTAAGAAGAAGTCGTTGAATGCCCAAACATTCCTGTAGTATCGCGCCTTTCCTTTACATATTTATGTGTGGAGATATTTTCAGAATACAAGATTTTTTTGTGGACCCAACTTTGTTATGTTTTTAAAATACTTTCTACAGTTTTTATCCCCGCAATATATGTTACCCTCACTCACAAAGCAGTGAAATGCTGCATAATTTTTCTCTGCAGCTTAAAACACAATGGAAGTTCACAGATGAATGAACTGCACACTAAAAGAAAGATGAAAATGGTCATGATTGGTCTTCTTCTTAGAGCAGGTTGTACATTAATCTTGTTGTTTGCCTTTCCACATGTTGAAGTGTCCTTGAATGATGTCTAAGTGCTCCTAATGGTTAGCCCTGTTCCTTGCATGGTAGCTCCACCACCACTTTGATGTTGTCCTGAAGAGGTCTGAGGTAATGTCCCTTCTTCATTATTACATCTACTTGTACAATGCACCAGTTTCACTGGCGGCAAAACAACCTCAAAGTATGATACGACGACCTCCACCATGCTTGACAATAGGAACAGTGTTCTTAGGGTTGGCTGCGTACACAAAGTGTGGAAGAGCTTGACTCAACCCTATCCTCACTGAAGCTCTTGTGGCTGAATGGGAGCAAATTACTGCAGCCAAGTCTCAAAAGTCTTGTGGAAAGCCTTCCCAAGGGACTGTTATAGCAACAGCAGCATATTAATGCTCAATTTTGGAATGATATGTTAAACAATCACATAAGTTTGAGTGTCCACTTACTTTTGCATGGCCAAAAGTACACGGTGAACATTTTAACTTTACTGAAAGAGGATCCAAAATCCCTCAATTGTTAACTAAAGCAACAACCTTTTGTACTCACATTGGGTGATTGAGTATTATAAATGCACACACATAACACACACATGCTCTGAGTCACACACACGCTCCATAACACTCTATCCAACACAACACAACTCTCCCTCACATATAAATCCCTCACACATCCTAACATGCTTCGCTAGCTTTCCATCTCCTCACCAAGCCCCCCCACCCTCTGTGTTTCAGGGTAATGTGAGCCAGCAGCCATAACACTGGGGTGGGGAGAAGGAGGAGGAGGAGGTAGTATTGATGTATGGTGGAACTAAAGCAACCCTGCCGATCGATAATGTAAACAGGAGCGAAGAGAAGCGGTAAATAAGGCCGGCTCCTGACAGAACTGTCTACCTCAAGTGACGGAGAGAGAGGGAAAGAGAAGGGGGATAGAGGAGAAGTGGGGAAGAGGGGGTGAGAGGAATATTTTAATAGAGGGGAAGGAGGAATGGAGAGACAAGGATGCAGGGGTAAAGAGAATAATGGAAGGATGAGAGAGACAAGGTAGGAGACGGAGGGATGATGGGAGGTGAGGGGATGGGAGAAGAGGAAGGAATAGAAAGGAGGTGACGGAGCAGAAGGTAATGGGGGCGAGGGAAGAGCAGCAGTGGTAAACAAAAAAATGATTGGGTTAGCAATGAGGAAAAATCACCATGCAATTATAGATTACAGTTCCGTTTTAGCAGAAACAGTGTGTGTACTTGTTTGCGTGTGTGTGTGTGTGAATGAACAGTGTAGCAGTGACATTTAGCAAATGGCATGCAGATGAATGACCACCAAGTGACCCACTGTTGAACTGAACCAGCACAACACATGCAGTACTGCGCACACACACACACACACACACACGTGAACCTGGCCACCGTTATTGCATTGGCACGCCTCAGCGACGTTTTGAAACCACATGCTCACTCTGGGCTACTTGACTGCTGGAGTAGTTCAGACTGAGTGGGAGAGTAAACACACACATGACGACATAAACAATCACACAACGCACAGACAAACAAATATGTGCCAAACTGTTCTATTAGGATTACACTGCACTCCTTTGCGTTTACTCCTCCTTTTTTCTTTGTTCCTTCATGTGTGACTGCGTGTTTGATCACGGTAATTAACCCCATGTGTCTGTGACTGCTTCATCTGCTGTGTATTCAAACTAATTCACATGTTATCTTTCTCTGCCGCTATTTAAATCGTCATCCGCAACATTCTCATACTCTATGAATACAATTTTTGCTGCTCACACAGTGATGAATCACAATGGTGATTCATCCTATAACCAGGTCCTGGAGGCTTAAAGTTGCAGTTTTAAACCAGAGTAGAGTTTTTTTTTCTGTGACAGTGTGATATTACAACATTAAGTTGTAAGGTAGTTTAAGGGATGTTGTCGCCCTCATGTGAAGATGTTTGGGCCAGTGTCTGAAAGATGAAGTTTGCATCACATCTTTTCACTGATAAGCAAAAGATAAAGCTAAAAAAATCTCATGAACGACTGGTGATATTTCAGTATTTCTTTTATCGAATTTCAGCAAAATTATATATACATTTCTGTTGTCCAAATTAATAATTCGGAGCAAGCTGTGATTAAGAACAAAATTGAAGTGCTTCGTAGAGCTGAAACAGTAAGTCGATTAGTCAGTTACTCTTTCAGAAGAGAAAATGAACAGAAAATCTATGGGCAGCTATAATCGATATTTTAAGCCAATTACAAAACAAAAATGCCAACATTCACTGCTTCTTGCCTCTCAAATGTGATTGTAAAAATGTTATTGAATATCATTGGATTTTGGATTGTTGGTCAGACAAATGTCACTTTGGGCTCTGGGAAATGAAAATAAACATTGTTCACAATTTTTACACATTTTATAAACCAAACAATGAATCAAGAAAATAATCGGCACATTAATCGTTATTGAAAAGAATTGTTAGTTGCAGCCCTAGTTTTTAGTTTGACACATGAATGCCTAACAGTGGAAGGCAGGCCATTGCTTTGAACATCAGTTTGATTTGTATACATGTGCCACATCATGACATACATTGCTTTTGGCAAATATTCAGATTAATATTGTGATAAATATTTTAATCATGTTTGTCCATAGCCCTGACATCAAGTAATTCAACGCTTATAAATACTTACAAATATAATGATGAACGGATGAATAACGGATATAACGGATGAATTCAAAGTCATATTGTATCTTTAGAGAGCTTTAATGACAAAAAGTCAAGCAAACAATGAACAAGGCAGAAGCCGAAACAGAGGGCAGGCCGAGGTAAAAAAAAAAAAAGAATCCAAAAGGTGAGGCAGCGGTACAGGCAAAATCTTTGTCATCTACAAAACAGAGCAAAAAGTCACTATCGGGTCACAGAAACTGGGCTTGAGAGCTTGGCATGAATTCAGTTCAATTCAGTTTTATTTATATAGCGCTATATCATAACAAGGTTGTCTCAGGGCACATTTTCATGTAGAGCAGGTCTATACCAACTCTTTATTTACAGAGATCCAACAATTCCCAACATGAGCAGCACTAGGCAACAGTGGCAAGAAAAAAACTCTCTTTCAAGAGGTAGAAACAGAACCCGAACCAGGGTTGAGAGAGAGAAAAGAGAACACACAGCAGCACAGTTTCACATAGAGATGTAAAGCAACAGCAGTAGTTATGTTATTGATGTTAATATTAATAAAAATAATACTAAAGGGCTGAAGTAGGAATCCTGACAGGCTTAACTGTGCAGGTGCTTGTTTGCCCGTGGTCACTATAGGGAAGGGAACAGCCCTTGAAGGACACACCCCCACACAGCAGCACCACTAGAGAGCAGGTCAGGCTGTGACACAGATTTAACGATAAATATCACGGACTGTTCGGTCACAACAGGCCACAGTCACTTTCTCTAAAGTTTAGAGGAAGTGGATGGTGCATCAACCATCAAAAAAAATGTGAATGAACAAAATGAAATTGTTGAACTCCCTTTGCATTTTGCTGTCTATGTTGGTTCACAGAGCAGTGAAGTTGTAATGTAGAGAGATTATATTACAGCACATTATTGTTGGTGTAAGAAAAACTAAGTGTAGCTGGCTGATGTTGTGGCACTTAACATCTAATAGGCCTGCAGCCGGCACTCATTGAGATAAACTGCAAACAGTGTCTGGTGGAGGATTAACACTTTAACGTAGACACCGAGCTCAGATTTGGAACAAGTGTGGTCAGGTTGGAGGGACGGCGTCGTCAGGGTTATCAAGTGTCATCCTCCCTTAGATTACAGATGTTTGTCTGAATTAGCTCCATGACACCTCCAGAAGGACAGTTAGAGGAGTGCCTTATACAATGACTGGACAGTTCAAGGAGGACCTGCTATTGAAATGTTCTGCTGTTAGTGTGCTGGATATCCACCTCCGATTTCATGAGGTAGATAAACCTTTGATAATCTATGCAATAGGAGAAAATTAGTCTCTAACAGCCACGTCAACGTATAAACAGGCTTTGATTGGAGCACTTACTATTCTTTTTGTGTGGGTTCATGCACTCAGACTAAGTGAGTTCTCAGGGACCGCACTGTCTTCATTAGTGAGCAGTTTGATGAAGGACTGTCACGTTATTCAGGCAAGTTTCTTTCAGCCTGTGGTGCAGACTTTCATCCACACACTTCTGGTCTTGGGGGGGGAGGGGCGCAGACATCATAGCATAAAGCTTTTGATAAATCTCCATTGCTGTAAACTGGTTTGCTCCTCGTCTGCTGTTTAATGATTGCAGGTGGAGTATATTCTGCTGAAAGTGCTGTTTGATTTAGAAGTGCAGGAGAAAGGCAAATATTGTGCTCAGTGTACACTGTAGCACACAACCCATGTTTGGTATGTTTGCAGCCAGTCGTGTAAAAAAGGGTGAAAAAACATGTGCAGTGCACATATTCATACGCCCTGTCAAACACACCGAAAAAGCATTGACAACTAGTCTTTAGAGCTGCAATGACCGATATTTTTACATTAGCAGTGGATCAAATAACTGTGTGTAGCCACGGCTCTGATCAGCTGTGTTTTTTAAAGCAGCAGGCAGCTGTTTTCAGTAAAAAATCTTTAAAAAAACTCACTGTACCTGCGCTGATCTTCAGACACAGTTAGCATAGCTGTCCCTGTACCTTCAGAAAATACAAACACACCAAAACATTTAAATAACAGTATGAAAGAATGGGTACTGTGACAAAATCAGGGACTGTATCTCACAAGTCTCCAAATGAATTGAGTTTCAGTATCAACACAGTATGCTGATGCGAAGGCTGACCGCCTGTCTGCTGGTCTTCATTTCAGTCACTGGACGTTTTCCATGATCAAAACAACTTGGTATTGATTAAGGCTTTACTGTGTTTCCAGCTTGTGGAATTGAACCAAACACAAACCAAACCAATGATCAGTGTCGGAAAGAATGACCCTTTGCGGATCATTATATGCATGAAAATCAATTTCAATTTAATACTACGTTATATTGAATTGTATTCGAATAGCTTTGTGTCCAACAGGGGGTACCGCAAGTGTTTTACCAGTTTGCTTGTATTATTGATTGTATATAGAAAAGTAAGAAGAATTGTCAAATATTACAATAACATTTTAGCTTAATGTCTTAATCATTGGGTTTCATACTAGTTCTATCCCTTGTGTTTTATCGACTTCTCTGTTTTTTATTGTGATTTTGAGTCTTGCAAAATTCTGTTTGTTGTTGTCCATTTTATTATTTTGTACCTTGCTCTGGGAAGCACTTCGGGATACATGTTTGTATGAAAGGTGCTATATGGATAAAGTTGAGTTATAATGAAGCAGGTTTTGATATAAATCATGCATCAAGTGTCATCAAAATGTTTGCTACCACGGCCATCTTTAAGAAGATTGAACAAAAAAGTTACTTTAGATTGAAGCTGTGATTTAAGTAGACATAAACTAGGTCTCCTCTTTGCCAAGAGTGTCCTCTCTTTCTGCTTTGTATCTCAAAGGGTTTTGTTTTAAGAAGAAACACAGTGCAATGGTTTTTATGGCAGCCACAGCTCTGTTCCACCGCCTGGGTGTAATGAGCAGATCCTGCATCGCTAACCAAATATCCTCCATTGATTGTGGTTGGGTGGCAGAATTACCTTGTCAATGGATACAACTACAACAGTTTCTAACAACAAACGAGCCTGTAAAGGGTATTGATGAAGTGGACACAAGAACACATTTCATGCTTCTGTTTTGAATTTCTAGTTCTGAAATAAGATCATCAGATCATATTTCACAAAGTCCCAAACACTGTGTTAAATCTTTCTGCCTAATGGCCTCCTATCCTCAGAGAGTTGGATTAAAGGGCTTCTTCTGAGCTTCTTCTGTGCTGTGTAGTCTGCAGCTTGTTAACTGTGTGTGTGTGAGAGAGAGGGAGTATGTGTGCCGTATTAATGTCCATCTTAATGTAATTAATCATTAGGCTGATATTATTTTGAATTGTAAATGAGATAATGATTTGACCTGCTCGCCACCACAGTAATCAGTTAAAGCTGTGCAGCTCTTGGAGGCAATAAAAATGCCAGAGTGCCAGTTTGCATGAAAAATTGCACTTCTCCTTGGAATCATAGCTAAGTCATATCTGACAGACAAAGACATGATACACATATTTTTAGATTTAGCGTGACTTACTTTCCGCAGGATATTATTGTCTTGTGATAAATTCACTTCGAAATTATAGAAAGAATAAAAGAAGCTCCCTAAAACTCTAGAACTTTCCAGAGAATGATCACGTTTTTAGGTTTTCGTCACTCTGTTATCCAGTGACATCTGTCTGTACATCTTGCTACATTGCAAGCAGGAATTGCTAAAAGCTAATTCAGCTCAAATTTAGTGGTGGCAATTTGCCAAAATGTAAGCAAATATAAGCTAAAATAAACAGGGAGCAAGTTGTAGCCCACAGCACTACTCACTGAATCCATGGCAAAAGTATACTTCCTGTGAACATCTCCCGAAGCATTATGGGAACTGTACTTCCAAACTGTACGTTGTGCCTATTTAAATTATTATTCTTTCAGACCTCTGTGAAACCTTCATATCTATTCTATCAGTTTAATGTAATGCTATCCAAAAGACTGGATGTAATTTTTCATTCATGGTCCTGGGTTTTCCTCAACTTATATTATAAGAAGTGAATACAGCATTGCACTGCAAATACACTACAGTACAATAATGGCCTTTACTTAGAAGTATGTTACACTGTTAGTACACGTCACCTATGTGTTTACAGTTGGACAAAAATAACCTCTCTTAAATGGAGGATAACACTCAGACTTCCTTTATGACGCCAGGGCAGGTTTGAGTCTCTGATTGGAAATGATTGATTTGATGTTTATCAAGTCTGGCAACACAGCAGATCAGTCCAGTAGCATCACAGAACTGGCACTAGATTCAAGACTTAAGTGTCAAGATTGATCTGTAGAGGAATAAGCTAAGATTATTTCACACTATCGGATCCTTTTAAGAAAAAATATGCATCAATACTTGTATTGCTGAAATGGAGTGTTTGTGTGTGAGTGTGAGTGTGTGTGTGTGTCTGGTCTGGCTGGATCTCATGACAGCGTTGGTATTCACACTGAGAGCAACACGCTGAGTCTCATCAGAATGTGTGGTGACAGTAAAACATGAAAAATGCATTTTACAAAGCAATTAGAGAATGACATTGTTGCTGTAAACTTGCTGAGAGAGACAAAGAAAAGTAATTTCAAAGTGTACTGTACTAAACAGTCTTAGTGGAACATTTATGCGAGAATAATTTCAAATCAGCCTTTACAGAAAACTTCTCTGGTGACATGATACATAATGGCTACACTTCAAATGGTAAATGGACGACCAGACGACCCACTCTACATCCTGAGCCACGGCCGCCCACATCCTCTGGCAGGTCATCAGCTCTTGGCAGCTTGACTGTGGCAGCTTATAATACTGTTTGGTCAGGTACCTTGCAGTCTAATTGGCTAGCAAGACCAAACACACCAGCAGATTTCTCAGTTTGGATACAAATCTACTTTTTTAAACTATTGACTTTATAATTAATGACAAACACCCACAGCATTCTTTTATAGATCCCAGGGTCCCAGGGTTTCCTGCCCAGTTATATATTTTAAAATGATCTGCACGCAGAATCTAAACCACAGACAGCAGTGCCTTTATAGCTTCTCAGGAGTGCTGTTAAAATCAAACATGAAATGCTATTAGTAGCCTTACTGTGTATGGGAGATAAGACAGAGAGCAGTTTACTGAAAGCTGAGTGCATGTCATCTGTAACCTGGTTCCAGACCTGCAAATGGCTGCCCACAACTGCAATTCTTTTCAAAGCAAAGATGAATAATGAAGTCTGTTATGGGGCAAAACATTGTGAAATAAAAAAAAGAAAAGCGTGGCCTTCCTTCGACCTATCCATGCTCACAAGCCAGGACCCTGATGGGAACCGGTTTGACTTACCTGTAGCTAGGGGGTCCCCTGATATTTCACATTTATAAGAGTATCAGGTTTCTAAATGAAGAAGCGCTGTCCCAGTCTCAAGCTTTCAGTTTTACTTTAAAACCACCATCAGGAGCAGTCTGGTGTCAGGAAACAGCAGCTAATACATACCAGGTGTCCCAGCTGATTGCATCGATTAGACAGACTGTGTCACAGGCCAACACAGAGGTAAGATAGAACAGCACATAACAACAACACCTACAGTGTCCATCTGCACATTCAATATTCATCTGTAGCTGCACAACTGGCCTCTGTATTCTCTGCAACGCAGGTGATGATACGTGCCATCCATTTCAGCTAGCAGGCTCTTGCTGTGCCCAGCTAGCTCTTCTTTTGATGTAGGCAGTTCAGGTTTTATTCTATGGGTAAAAAGATGGGTGGCAAGTTTCAAAATTGTTCCACAATCCTAAGCAGCACATCAAATGTTAACAAATTCAGCTCTGAATGTTCGTCTGGACATGACGCAGTTGGCTATTCCCCATGTTTGCTTAATTTTCAGGCATTGTCTTGTATTATTAATCGCCAAGTTGGATATATTGGAGCTATTATCTATTCCAGCCAAGAGCCAACCAGTTTCATAATGAAATTAACTGATGCCATCATGGTAATTAACTTGAACAAAGTAAACATGTTAGTGTTAGTTAATGGGATAGTGGTGTGCATCTTCAAGCTTCAACCTCCACGATGGCATCATCCGTGATTGTGCCGAGAGAGGTGTTGTGACTGCAAAGCTTCTGTCGGGATTTAAAACATGCTAGAGATGTTTTGTACATCGATGCCCTCTAGTCTGTTCAGGACAAAAAATGTATATGGACATATCCTGTCAACAGTGGGGGGAAATGTATGATTTATGTCTTTAATTAATTTTGTGGGACTATATTTAACATGGCTGCCATAATAAACACTGAATAAATATTGAATTTGACTGGGGTGATTAAACACCGGATACATTTTAACTCATATTTTACACTCTCCCCATACCTGTCACACTCTGCGAAGAAGTGCTTCATCTCTCTCTCTCTCTCTCTGCAGATGTGATCCACACAGTGGGGCCGATTGCACAAGGAGGAGTGGGAGAGGAGGAGAAGAAAGCCTTGAGGTCATGCTACAAGAACAGCCTGAAAGTAGCCACCGAAAACGCTGCTCGCTCCGTGGTGAGAATGGAGGGATGGGATGATGGAAGCTGGGGAGGGTTGCTAGGAAGGGAGAGGGGAAGGAAGGAAGGATGAGGAGATAATGAGTTGTTGTGGTGGTGGTAGAGAGAACGAAGGGGCACAGAAACCTGAGAGATTAGGTTAAAAGAGAGAGAAGAGAACAAGTGAAAACGGGGACACCAAAAGTGAAGGAAGCAACAAGAAAAAAACAGAGACTGAGTCACAACTATGTACAAACATTCTTTAATTAAGAAAGAAACCTCAGCTAAAGAGAGAAGATTCCTCACAGGAAGAAGTTTCAAAGTAAACTACATTCAAACTGAGATAGATACAGAGAGGGAAACAGGAGCTGCAGGTAGGACTGTTGAGTTATAAGAAGGTTTTATGAAACACACCAGGCAGGAGGTTTCACAACAGAACGAGATAATAAAGTAAAAGAAAAACACCACAGCAACGGGGAAATAAAATCACAGGTACAGTAGACGGAAACAAAGACAAATACTGTGTATTTGTAGTTTCACTACTGCAGAGTAGAATTTAAACTTAACATGTATCACTTGCAAACAATTTGTAGTTTTTAGCAAACAATTATTATATATTTATTTCCAATTATTTTCTATTACATTCTCAAATTTTGCATCTGTGTCCTCTTACCTGGAAAATGTATATGGTTGGGTATCTTTTTATTGGTGTAGCCCAAAATCACAAATTTGCCTCAGATGGATTTATTGACACTGAGAAAGTCTGTGAATTAATATAAAAGAGTTGTTACTGAAGACTGAAATCAGGTTTTGCGTGTTTTCCAGACTAATTCTTGATACAGTCTCAGTCACCCGCTCCTCAATACAACCTGACTTCAACATGGCATCAGTGTTGTGTGTTTACATTGAGCCCTTTAAGCTTTTCATAGTTCACTTCCACTGAGTTTTCTTTTCATCTTGAGGACCTTGTGAGTCATGCCTGCTCTCACCCTCTCAGTTTCCAATTTAGCAATCTGGTCAAACGAACAGGTCTGGAGACGCAGAGAGCATCCTGACATCTGCTTGTACCACCGTCTCTGACAGCAGGTTGAGAATCTGCCAAATTTGATTTACTTTGAAGTTCACTGGCTGCATTTCTCAACTCAGAACCACTAGTGTAGCCTGAACCTGCCTGACATGGATCTCAATAATTTACAGTTATAATCCCTAAGATTATTATACCAAACAACATTATTGAAACTATTTATGGTTGACATTTTCACTTCACTGTGTAGTTTCTTTGTTACAGGTGTAGTTTTTTGAGCAGGTTTAAATTACCTTCTCACTCACAAGGGAATCACAGGAAACGTTGAATGCATGTGCTTAAATGTTACTGTTTTGTCTAATTGATAGAAGCCTCCTAACTGACCGACTGATCTCCTACAGCCATAACAGAGGTGTGCAAACAGAATATTTAGTGCTTCTGCGTGGCACTAAAACGGCATGAATGGCACTAAAAAGACTGTTACTTTAGAAGATACCCTTTTGATTTGGCTAATTCAGACATTTAAACTAAGAAGCAATTTCTTTGCACCCTGTATGCATTGGAAGAGCAATTCAAGCGACGGTGCTTTCAATGTACAGATAGAATGTGAAGATTATAAAATTATACTATCTGGGGCCTTTTATGCCTGTATTATAGAGTGAGAGTAGAGGTGATAGGAAATGAGGAAGAGAGAGATACAACATACAATGGTATGAAGGTCTCATTGGACCAAACACCTGCGCACCTTTGACAGTGGTGTTTGTAGTAGAAAATATTCACACAATGTGTATCAGTATATTTGAAATCACGGCGAAAAATGCTGTCCATAGCAGCAAACCTGAATTTGTTTTTTCTCCCACAAACACAACACAGCTGTTGCACCTTCTCAAATTCTTCATTGCAGGTGCACATATCCTATGCTAGGAATCACAAACTTAGAAACTCATATGCTCACATTTCCGCTGCAGTTGCAAAACACATTTACACACCCGTATCAAAATCAGTATGTGAATTCATGTATTGAGAGTTGCACCCCTGTAGAATATTTCGCACTAATATATATTTTTTCTTCAAACACAAGTCAAATCTGTGTTTGAATCTGCTTGAATCTGCCGCTACTAGCCTCAAATGCCATTTTGTCGCTTACAAATGCTCTCACTTTTGCACCACCTAGCTCAGTGAAATGTGGAGCAAAAGTGATTTGTGTACTTGTAGGGGTCACCTGAAGGCAAACTGCCTTGGCACCCAAACGAGGACAAAATATAAAAAACTCAAGCTTCTTCATTCCCTGTGACATCGCTGGAGAAAGAGTTTCGTCCCGACTCAGCAGAGGAGCTGGCACCTGATGTTTAAGTGTGTTTTCTGATATCACCCACCATTATACATTTGTTTATCTGTTAAATAAGTGCGCTGCTCAGCTATGTTGGTTTCTTAGTTAGGCCTGCTGGTGGATGATCAGAAAACATACCTTAAATATTAATAATGAATAATGAATTTTGTGTGTGCGTGATGAAAGCATGCTGTTATGTGATCAGCAGCGGATTATAACCACTTTGTTTGTCATCTTTACTCTGCAGGCTTTCCCTTGTATCTCCACTGGAATCTATGGTCAGTGTCTGTGTTCATGTGTGTGTCTCCTCCTCGTACCAGAACTAAATTCATAGTTTTACTTGTTAATGGATTTTAATGGATCAAACATGTGATTTTTTTTAATTAATTTTTTTATGAGAGAGAAAAAAAATCCAAAAATATATGTTCGTGCCTGTGTTTATGGCTGTGTTTTACATCACGTGCTTGTTTCCAGTTTTAGCCTTTCTGTTAAACCAGAGCACCAGGCACCACAGTGCCACTTGTGTCACATTATCTCCTGCAGCCCAGAGGTGGTTCTCAAATTAAGGCCTTGGATTAAAACCGGCAGATTAAGATAGATCAGGCCGGAGATTGTGTCAGATTGACTTTAATCCCCCTCCACACTGGCAGGAGAGAAAGATAAGGACAGTGCTTAAACACTCCCCGGGGTGGGTTTGGGTGTGAGGGCCGGTTGCAGACACTTCTCCCCGTTGCTAGATAGAGGAAAAGGCCAAAGTAGTGACTGACTCAGCGTGTTATCTGTGTCCTTCTCTCTGTTGCACCTGTTTCTCGATGTCTGTCTGTTTGCAACTCATCGTCTTTTTAAGAATACTCATCTGGGCTTATTTTTATAGAGATACAAATTTTTCTAATTTATATTGGATTTTGCAGTCTTTTATGTTTTTTAACAGCTGTTATGTGATAAAACTTTTAAATAATTAAAGGGTTGTGCTAACAGCACTGCCAGCCAATCATGTTAGTAGTTTGCTACGAATGATCTTAGAACTTGTTGTGGAGCACTGGAAACCAAATCCATTTGGATTAAATTGAGTAAATATTAGTGGAGAAATTCATACCACTTTTTCGCAAAATAAGAAAATACCTAGTCGTTAAGGCAGTGTGCACACCTGTACAGGTGTTTTCAGTCATTCTGGGTGATCAGACCAGACAGTTTAGGTGGGAAGACCCACGATGGGAACTACATGAAGTCACAGAAGTCAAAGTACCAATAAAAAGAGTAAATATGTAAGTAATGGCTGCCTTGATTATGTTCAGTAGCAACATTTTTGTCAAGTCCAGGAAGTGTTATGTTCGATGCAGGAGTCGTAGTTAGTGGTCAGAGTGGATGGTGGACGCACACACGCTGGAGATCAGGGTTTGCACCCTGCGTCAGGCGTGTGCAGTAGGAGCCACTATAATGACTCAGTTGCGGTTTGATTCAAGTAAACACATCCTGTGTTGCCAAGACAATGATTTTTCCTTAACCAAGTGCTTTGAGTTGCCTAAACATAACCATGAAAACTGGATTAATGTTGAACATTAAATACAAATTAAATACTTTGACAGTAAACATTTTGCAAATACGTTCTTTAAAAACATTTCCTCATTAAGCTGATTTAACATAATCTGGATGGCATTACATTTCACGAAAAAGTAGTATATGGATGTCATTTTGAAAAAGCTAACAGTAAAGTGAGGCAGGTGCCAATCAAGCACAGTTTGCACACCAGCCCACACAGGCAAGAATGGCAAATAAGTGAAAGCACCTGTGTGGGTGTAAAGTCTATTAATTTTAATGATGCTTATTCATCAGATGAACAAGACTACTATTTACTTTAATATTAGTTATGGAAAGGCCATCATTTCTATTTTTTTCCATCATGCAGTAAAATAGTTTATATAGCCTAACATAAAGGGCCCAGTTTGACATTATATTACATCCCTTACAGTATGAATACTGCATACTGTGTGTATTTTGCTGCTGAAACAATGTATTGTTTATTGCTTATTTGCACCCTCTTGTATTCCCCTATGTTTACATGTTGAACCCTCTCTCCTGATGTATGGAATAATTACTGTATAATCACACCGTATTTGTTTGTTTGGGCTGAGCAGTTTGGCCAGATGATGAATTTTTACTGCCTTTGTGTTGCGTTTCCAGCAGAGGGGATAATGTTCAAGCACTGAAAGGTCTCGGTCGCTGAATGAATATACTGTGCCTTGCGAAGGTATTCAACCGCTTTGCCATTTTTCCTGTTTTGTTGCCTTACACCCTGGAACTAAAATTGATTTTGAGGGGGGTTGCATCATTTGATTGAAGATGCAAAATATATTTTATTGTGAAACAAACAAGAAATAAGTTAAAAACATTTTTTATCTTGAGCGTGCAAAACTATTCACCCCCCCTATAGTCAATACTTTATAAAGTCACCTTACAGCTGCAGTCCTCTTGGGGTGTGTCTCTATGAGCTTGGCACATCTAGCCACTGGGATTCTTTTTCCATTCCTCATGGCAAAACTGCTCCAGCTCTTTGAAGTTGGATCAGTTCATTCAGTCGTTTCTTTGTCTGAGCTTTGACTAGGCCATTCTAAGACATTCAGATTAGACTTTTCCCCTTGAATCATTTCTTTTTAATGGATTTAATGGTGCTCCGTGGGATGTTAAAAGTTTTTGATATTTTATATAACCCAACCCTGATCTATACTTCTCCAGAACTCTCCCTGACCTGTCTGGAGAGATCCTTGGTCTTCATGGTGTCGCTTGCTTAGTGGTGTTGCCTTTCACAGCAGGTGTATTTATACTAAGACCATGTACACACAGGATGACTTTATTTATTTATAATTATGTGACTTCTGAAGGTGTTTTGTAGCACCAAATCTTATTAAGGCACTTCATAGCAAAGGGGATGAAAACATATGCAAACACCACTTTTCAGTGTTTTATTTTTTAGAAATGATGTTATTTTTTTCATTTCTCTTCACCAGTTTGGACTATTTTATGTAGGACAATGACATAAAATAAAATATAAAATCCATTTAAATTACAAGTCGTAATACAACAAAATTGGAAAAGTGGCAAGGGGGGGAATACCTCAGCAAGGCACTGTAGAAGAAGCACTGTAGATTTTCTCCATCTGTCTCCTCGTAACCAACAAGTGTGTTGTGTCTGCATCTTGCTGGAATAGGCGAGTTGGGGATGAGAGGAAGTGAGAAAACACAGAACATAGAGTGTTAGACTAATGGAAAGAAGAACAGATACCTGTCTTGGAGAAAAAAAACCAGCACAGACAGCGACCTAACGTAGACAGGCAGATCTGTAACTGCACCTGTTCTTGCAAATTGTGTGTAGACTATATTTTTGATGTTGTGTGTGTTGGTGCAGGATATCCACCTGAACAGGCTGTGCACGAGGCGTTAGCAACTGTGAGGGAGTATCTGGATCAACATCATGACAAGGTGCGTGTGTGTGTGTGTGTGTGTGTGTGTGTGTGTGTGTTTGGCAAATTTTCCCTACCATTTCCTCTAGGTATTATTCCTTTCACAGCTGTTGTTTTTGTTTTCTGGTGGGAGCGAGGAGAAGAAAACACATACACGCACAAAGTGACACACACACACACACACGCACATACATTTAAACACACACTCCTATGCTCTGGCTCTCATGCTCATGGCCAAGTCTGCGTTTTAATTGGCTCCTTGCGGGACTAAACTCGACTAACACAAACACACACACACACACACACACACACATACATGCACACACACTTTCTCTCCAGAAAAACAAGCGGAGAAAAGACAAAGTGATGGAATAGATGACTGGAGGGGAGGGATGGAGGGGGAAGGGGAGGGGGAGGGGGGGATGGGGAACAAAGAGGAAACTTTCCAATCAGTCGTTTACATGCTCTAAACTCTCCTCCCCTCTTCCTCCTTTACTTCTCAGGTCTCCTCCCACTCCTCTTTTCAATCTTTATTCCTCTCTAACCGCCGTGCCGTATCACCTCCCAGAGAGGGTGTTGACGATGTTATTGTTAGTGCTGGAACCCCCAGAGTCTCTGTAGCAATACTAGCCAACTGATGCCATCAGCCGCACTAAGCTCAGCAAACGAACATTAAACGTTACATGTCTCACCATAGAGGACAACATTCAATGGCACTTAAACGGCTGAAAATATGACCAGAAAGCCAATACATTCTGCCCAGAAATACTTCCACTGTATGTTTTTTTTTTTATTGTAAACAAATGAGATGGTGAGATTGAGTTTATTTGCATACATATAACGTATAAATGTTCACCAGAGGAAATTGGGTTTATTCTTTAATTGAACCCCCTCCATTTTGCATTGCAGTGTGTTTTGTTGGACTTGCTCTGGCTTGGAGTGCAGTAGTGTTGAAAAGGAAATTGGAAATTATAGACACAGTGAGACACGGGGCAATGCGCCAACACTCTGCATCAACTGTAATAAAAAAAAACATGAATCATTTATTCGTAAAACGCAGCAAGAAAGTAGTACCCAAGGCAGTTTCATAGTTGTTATATATTTTACAAATTTGATTCACAGTCGACCGGAAAGTTTAGACGAAACGGATGTGTGACATTTGAGAAAACGATCAAGCCCATAAGGATCATTAAGTAGCTGCTCTGGGGCTTTTGATCATATCACATGATCTTCAGCAGCAGATGGCGTTTAAACGCAGTTGTCATGAAATTGACTGTTCGATAGACTCCATCCCTGTTAGTTACTGTTGCTATGCCTGCTTAGCTTTTCATTCTCTCACAGCACCTGATGAGACAAACTGAAACCAGAACTTCCTGGTTGTGTTACAGAAGTAAGAAAGCCTCATTCAAAATCCCATTGACATTTGTAACAAAGCTAATAAATAAAATCAAAGCTTTGGAACAGAGCCTTTCTCAACAGCATGTCGTGTGACTCACTTCACGTGTGTAGATAAGGGTAGTAGTCTTTTGAAAACAATCGTTGTTTATTCAACATTTTACGTAGTCCTAATAATATAAGAATGATAAAGAAAGATAAGACACTTTCATTCTAACATAAGCCTGTTTGGCTGTTTAGCTTACATATTTGATCATATTCACTTATCATGTTACAAGACAAAACACCCATGGCTGAGAATTATTTTTAACGTAACCAGTAATAAGGAAGTAAAGAGTTTAGCAAACAGTCAACTGCAGACGTTCAAACAAGATTTGAACCTCAGCTTCAAACCAACATGGACAAGAAGTCCTGACATTTCTTTGATAACTCAGAAATCTACAATTCCATAACTGGGAAGCTAGTAAAATACAGTATACAATGCCTAATTGTTAAAGGAGGATTATGCAGGTGTATAAAGTCTACCGGTGCTGGTGTATTCTCAGGTCAGTGGGGTGAAATCCATGAATAATACACTTTGCTGCAGACACATTATATATTTGAGATGGGAATATTTTCAGGCTCTGTGTTTCCCTTAAAAACAGGCAGTTCTGAGAGAGCCTATTACATGCGGTTGATGTTATTGTTAGCGTTAGCTTTTACATCTTGCAATAGTTTCAAAATGAGCTCCCCACTGCCAGTGTTTTCTGGGGGACATTTTGCATCTCTCCTCACAAGCATTTGCTTTAATTTGACTGAGGGAGGCTGAAAAATGTAGATGCAACTCAGTGTGGAGGTTAGAGATTTCGAACCACGGCCCAGGGGGTATAGTTACTTACATTTCCATATCGTCTCTGAAAAACATGTGCTGCGGGTTAGCAGGCTGTGGAAATGTCTGTATTTGAAAGTAAAGAGACTTAAACTCCCACACCACGCACAAAGTGATAGAAACAGCCTGGCTATAAATTGCACTGCCTCACCCAACACGAAAAATCAAAACCTTTGTAGAGACATTAGGGTGGTAATAATGTTCGTCAGAGTCTGAGAAATGAGAGCACACAGTGGAGTTTATATCCCTGGAAGCATCTTTTTAATGTGGCTACACTAACTTTAATCATCAGGCTACATATAGTGTTATAGTGTTATGTACTGTATTGTCTGTCCAGCTATACAGAGGATAATGTAAATATTTTAGACTGCAGAGCCAGGATCTAGAGAACACAAGAGCACAGAGCATAAAGATTGTTTATTGTTGTAAAATAGCTGCACTCACTCAGCCAGTGTCTTAAAATTATTTGAAATCTATTCTCTTTATGGCTTAATGTGTGTTTGTGTGTAGTGGTGAGTCTGGATTGAGTTGCCTAGTGTTTCTCACACAGTAATGAGAGAATCGGATGGCCTATTGCCAAATACACACACACACACACACACACACACATTCAGTGCAACACTCAGGGGCACAGAAACACACAGTTACTTTTCTACCTTATATACACACACACACAGACAGACACAAACACTTATACAATAGAAGTACTTACAGACCTATACAAGAACTCCTCCTCTCTCTAACCTCTTTCTCTCTCTCTGACACACACACACACACACACACACTCTCTCTCTCTCTCTCTTTCTTTTTCTCTTTCGGTACATTTGCTGCCCTCTGTCCCCAGCATGCAGTTTAATAAGCGCTGTGGTGTGGCATGGTCATAATAGGGAGCTAATAGGGGACTAATGAACTGATGCATTAGCTGCATTTTCCTGATATCACCGCTGCACAATGTCATTGATGAATTTATGGTTATTGTATATGGTTGTAATAAAGGTCATTCTGTGTGTGTGTGTGTGTGTGTGTGTGTGTGTGTGTGTGTTTGTTTGTGTGTCAGCTGGACAGAGTCATCTTCTGTGTGTTCTTGCCGAAGGATAAGGAGCTATATTGGCAGAACCTCCCGCTCTACTTCCCTGCTGGTGAGTTGCCTCGCTCTCTTGCTCTCTCTCTCTCACTCACACACACACACACACACACACACCTATATACAGTGATGACAGCTCAGCTCAATTTAGTTACACACACAAATAGAGACACACACTATGGTGTGATAAATACTCTGAATCATCCACTGTGTGCTATTTGCACATCTAGTACATTCACACATAGAGGAGACCATTAGACACATTACACTGTGTGTATAGCACACATAATTGCGTTTAATTACATCAAATAAACATATACTTTGCTTCTGACACTCACATACATATAGTGACATATAAAACATTGAAACACACATAAACATGCACAGTGGCTTGAACCACAGGTATTCTTTATGATTTTGATGCACACATACAATTCTGACGTACACTATATGTATATTCTGTTTATTGGCATCCATCCAGCCAGTTCTTCTGTGCTGTGTCTCCAGCTATAGCACAGTTGCCAGATATCAGTGAGCAAACATTTCGGTTTAAGTCTATGTTTTGTTACAATCACACCAAACCTGGCAAACATACTTACCAAATTTAAACTCAGCCACTCGATGCGGCTTGGGAGGATCTGACAGCTATCCAGTATCAAAAAACTCAAGTGTAAATGCAACCAAGAAAGATCAGAGACAGATTATAATGCGATTGTTCAAACCGTTTGAGACGCATTCAAGCCAGATGTTGAATATGTGTTGATGCATCGCTGAGAGAACTTTGATCTGTGTGGGTGTTACAACTAACCCTGTTGGAAGCATTGGGTGTATGTGTGTGTGTGTGTGTGTGTGTGTGTGTGTGTGTGTGTGTGTGTGTGTGTTTTCCGTTTTCCGAGTACAGTGTTGGCAGGATGACATTTGAAGATTTTTAGACATTTCTTAGCCAATCATCTGTGTTTTGCCCTCGTTTCTGTTTCTGCCCCTTTAGCCTGACCAGTGACAGCAGCTAATTCTTCAGGTACCCAGCATGGTGTGTATCAACATGTGTAGCTTGCTCTCTCAACAGGCAGAGGAGCAGTCCCAACCCTTGTGTGAAATGTAAATGATGTGCTCACAGAGGGAAACCCTGACATTTCCTCCAACCTGCACTTGTTATATTTTGCGAATAAATTGCCAGTATTTGCATCTTAATGATTTTTCCTTTGAAGGTGAAATGTGTCTGGTTTAAATGAAAAAAATAACAACCATGTTTGAAGCCTCCAAGGTTCTTCCTTAAATCTGCAAGTCAAGTTTCACCTGCTTTCAAAATGGAGGAAAGTCATATACCATCATTGCAGATTGATTTGTATGGTTAAATGAAGTTTAGTAAATACGTAAATTCTATGTTGGCTCAAGCTGTGACATGATGACTTCACCCATTTGTTTTGATTGCACTCATGATTGATAGTGTTATAATGCCAAGCAGCCTGGGCTTCTAAGCATGATCAGTCATTCACTCAATTATTCAAATTAAGCTTCGCTATTACAACTGCAGCCTTAACCTCTAATGTCTAGCTTTACCACTGCTATAAATCAAACTCACCTCTCGCCTCCAAAACATTTTGAGAGAGCGATCTCAGCCATCTCATGCTTTCTGCTTTTATAAAACAGTTATTCTTTTCATACGACTTGGCACACAGCTGCTGCCAAAACCAAACAAAACAATCAGAAAGTTGCTCAGAAGAAATGTTACAAATTTTCACCTCCACAAGTTTTGTACTGCTGCAGAGTCCTGCGTCCAATTTTGTCAAAATCTTACATTTACCTGAATTTTTCAGCTGGCACAGGATCACTCCAACTCCTATTCTCAATACACAGTAAGATGTTGGCGACGTAAACAACTGTGGACCTGAATTAGTGCCTTTACAACCTTCCTTTCTTCCCTGTGTGCTTTTAGACTTTACAAAGCAATTAGAAAACTCAGGCTTTAATAATTTTTATATTTCCTCTTCCCAGACTTGTGTGACAAAAATAGTGGCAATAAATTAATAGAAACAAGAAAAAGTTGAGAGCAAACACACGAACTTTCACGCACTGTCAACAAATACTTGGCAGCATGAACAACAACGCAGTGAAGAAAGGTTGACATTGAAAGCAAAGCAGGGAGTGTTGTGTTTAATTTTAAATTTCATAGTTTCAGTGGCAGTAAAGTTAGAGTAACAGAGAAATGCCTCTGGGGTTTATATGCATGCTTAACAGTTCATGGCAATATACATATGTACAATATATATGCATGTCATTTAATTTAGGTATGTTACCTACTCTGCACTAAATGGCAGAAACATAAACTTAGCAACTAGCTGGTGTACATAGTGGAGCCTTTAGCCGTTAAAGAGCCAGGAGTTAGTGGAGACCAAAACAGAGCGATAAAGAGAGTGAGTATACAGACTTGTGACTCCAAATGAGTGTACATGTTGCTCTGTGTCTGTGTGTAAATATGCAAGTGTGTGCTTACAAGTTTGCCATAATGACTTGTGTTTACAGGTTGTTCCTCTGCCCCCAGCTGGCCAAAATAAAAAATCAATTAAAGGTTTATATTTAGTATTAGCTTTGGTTTCATGGTCAGATTGTTAAATTATTTATTATTTATTTTACATAATAAATACTGAACCATGGGTCCATCCAGCTTTAGAGTTCAAGGGGCTGTTTTCTTACTGCTGTGATGAGGCAAACTGAGCTTGCACTCAACATGCTGCTGTTTCAAACTGTGACACAGCATCAACTCTTCACTTGAAGCATGAAATCAGCACTTTCTCATCTTCACCACTGGGTTGTTGCACTAAAGAGGTTATTTTCCAAAAAAATGCAGGTGTGTCCCTTTAAAAAAAAGACTGTGCTAGCTGTTGGTGTCTTTCTCCTCTAATGGATGTGCAGCAGATTTTGTAGCAGCAGTGAGAGAGCAGTAGCGGTGCTTGGCTGGTATATGGACCGGAAATGTGTGTGTGACAGAGCTGCAGGCCTCCAACTCTCCACCATAAACCTTATGTGGCTCCAACACCTGGCACTGCCCACACTGGCTGTCTGTTTGATGTGTGTGTGTGCATGTTTTAAGTGTGTCTTTAGCCATGTTGGACTGAGAGTGACTAATCCTCGCTAACAGATCCCTCTGAAGCAACCAGACGCTCCAAAAGCCAAAGTGCTATTAACCGCTGCATGGCCATGGTAAAATGCTCTCTGCCCTTGTTTTACAAGTGTCCATTTTTTCTCTCCCAGCTCCCACAGAGGCTACTGTCAATAGCAAACTCTGAGAGAGTGGATTTGTCAGATTTGGTTGCTGTGGATACACACCACTATGCTCAACATCCAGATTCCTCCTCCTCCTCCTCCTCCTCCTCCTCCTCCTCTCTGTCATCACAGATCAAGACGTTCAGCAGAAAGATAACTCCTTAATGGATGATTGCTTTTTTTGAAGTGCACACTGGCTCTTCTGCAGATGTTGATTGCTTTCTGTTTACCCCACTAATGATTGAGGTTAAGAGAGGTGATATGATACAGATAATCCTTGTGAAAAATGGACTGTGTGTACAATATACGGCACTCTAACTTGACCTTTATTGTCTGTCATCAGTGGCAGCTTTGCATCAAGCTTATACAATCCCTATGTGCTATTTGAATATTGGGATTCCAGTTTGTGTGCATGTGTGTGAGACGATGACAAAAGCTTATTAAAACAAATCACACAGGCTTCTGGTGTGTATTCATTTATTATTTGTCGGGATGCGATATGAGTCAGTGAGCTGCGGCGTCACCGGGGAGCATTTTACATGAATATTTCTCTCTTAGTTTTCTCGCTTCTGTGTGTGAAGGAGACACAAACAGGGACTTTGTTTATCTGTCAGTGGTGGAAAGTAACTAAGTAGATTTACTCAAGTGCATTTCTGAAGTCTGCTTAACTACAGTTCAGAGGCAAATATTGTATTTTTTACTGCACTATATTAATTTGACTCCTATTGGTACTTATTACTTTGAAGAGCCAGATTTTACACACAAAATCTGCTTGTAAAATATGATTTGTTAGAGTAAACTACACAGCAATAAACAGTTTATAAAGACTCAGTAGGGCTGGGTCATATTGTTTATATCAAAATTATATTTATAGTGTGCGCAGTGTTTTTTCAATAATAATCTACAATAAAGCAAATGTATGCCACACCAGATATGAAATAATCTAAATGATTTTCAATGTAATGAACTGTGTTTCACTTTTATGAATTGCATAACTCAAGAACTTCAATTAATTTACTAATTTTGGTAGTTTATAATGTAAATGTGCTTGGAATCATTATCAATCATTTGGAGTCTTGTTTCTGGCCACCTGTCCAATATTTACTAATATTCAGCTTTTGGTTTTTAATAACTCCTTAGGGAAACGTCTGTCTCTTTAGCTGCTGAATGCTCAACTATGTTCACCAGCTAGTCGCTTACTGTGTCTGTCTGCTGTTAGCTGATGAACAGGCAACATATGTCAGTTTTTTTAGAGCTTTTTAGCTGAAAACAGCTGCCTGCTGATGCCAAAAACAACATTATGAGAGCGGTGAGAGTGAACCAGAACAGTGGAGATAACAATAAGCTGAGACTTGCAATAAAGCTCCACAGAGCCGATGGGAGCTTCAGATTCAGGTGATAATTCTCATAGGTTCATCACTGTGAGCGCGCGACCCCTTTCACAATGCCACGTTGTTATTGTAAAAAATATTGGTTGTAGCTGCTTGAAGAACTTGTAATTAAGTATTATTACATTGTAGCAATACTACTTTTACTTGAGTAAAGTATCTGAATACTTGTACTGCCAGCAATATCCTTTTACAGTTTCTCATAGCTTAGCTTCACTTTTTTTGTTTGGACAATTACAGCACTTGTTCATTTCTAACAACAATCATCAGTCCTACCCCCCCTTCCCTCTTTTTTCTCTATTTCCTTTTTGTCTCCATGCTGTCCAAAACCACCCTGTTTGCCTGTCTGCCTGTCAGAACACACCATATGTGTATTTATGCAAGCGGCGTCATGCTTCTCCCTTCAGCACATTTGCATGAGTTTTTAATTGTTTGTTGCAGGATGTAGCCGTCACGTGTCGGCGGGACGCAGGCGGTGATTTGTGTGAAGCGAATTGAGTGTTTAGCGGGCCACCGTCCCGCCCCACGACTTTCATCTGCCAACAACCATCTTTATTGATTCCAAACAATCTGTCACAGTGGAGCAGACGCACAGGGAGGAGGTGGGTGGAGGGTTGGGACAAAGGAAGTAGAGGGGTAGTGGGGGAAAAATAAACTGCAAAGAATATCAACAGGAAATTGTGAGAAAGCCCCCTTTTTCTGTAAAAGCTTCATCTGTCACAAAGGGGATTGTCTTTTCCTCTTCTGAGCGCTTTGATTCCCTCCCTGTCTGGGCCTCCGACGTTTCTTCTCCTTCCTCCTCCTCGTCTCTATTTCACGTTGTTTTACTCTACAGGATGGTGGAAAAATAAACAGATGGAAGAGGGAGGGATAAAGAGACAGAGGGAGGAAGGATGTAGGAGTTCAAACTGAGAGAGGGGGAGGAAAAAGGTGAAGGGATGAGAGGATGCAGAGCCGGCAGGAGGATGGAGAGACGGAGGGAAAAGAGGGGTGGAGAGCCTGATGAACTCATCTAAAGGCGTTCTGGGTTTTTTAATAAGCAGCAGACTGTGAAGCGACTCTCCGACCAGTCACTCTGAGTAATGAGAGAGAGGGAGAGAGAGACAGAGGATGAGGATGAAAAGACGAGACTCATTATCCTCCAACCAATTTTCATCACTGTCCCGTCTGTAATCTCTCTCTCTCCCTCCCTCTCTCTCTCTCTTTCTCTCCGGGACTCAAACAGTCCACTGCTCTGTTTGAGATGACAGATGAAGACCAATTACGCTAACTGTTTCGTTAACTTGAAGGGTGATTCCCTGCCATCTTCCAGAACATACACTGATAATCCTGTTGGCCCTGGAAATTACTTGCAGCTCATTGCTTTCAAACACACCTGTGTGTGTGTGTGTATGTGTGTGCCTTAATCCTTTCAACAGTTAAAAGTGTGTGTGTTGAAAAATGTCCACTGCTTGTTCGGTTGACAGTATCCGACGGCAGTGAACTCTCAGGTGTTTGATGAAGAATTATTTCAGGCTGATGACTGCTGCTGCTGACTTTGTTCCTTGCAGTCTAATAGGTTACTGCCTTGTCAACATTTTCTTGGCGCTTAAACATATTTGTTGCTGTTCTGCTTGAGTTTCTTCCAGCAGGGAGACGGAGAATAAACTCCCGTTTGTTAGTCTCTCTTGCTGTTTATTGCTTTTGCATTGTGTCATTTTAACCTAAGTGGCTCCCATTCAGAAATTGTATTTCTCTGCGGTTGTAGTGTTTCTGCATTGGCTGGAATGTTTTTATATATGGCATGAGGAAAATCGGTGCTTGTGCAATTATTATTATTTTTTTATTGCAACAAGCTCTCTCGATGTGGCTTTCATCATGCTGTGTCTCAGCTGTTTTTTGTGTTGTTGTAGGCCTGATCAGTGCAGTCACTAATGCAGCTATAGAGCAGATCTCTAATGACACCGTGTATGATAACACGTGTGGGTATGCAGGGCCTTTAAGGATAAAAGTCAGCAATGATCTGAATGACCTACAGAACAGAATAGCATCAACATGAAGACAGAAATAATGCCAAATTTACATCAAATAGTTCAGACCGTAATTACGAGCAACTGAATGGAAAAACCATTTCATGTCAGAGTTGTGATTCCCATTTGGGCGATAAGTGGAATTTCTGAAAGGGATGATATCTCCAAAACTCCAAAATGAACGGCAGAAGTGTCAATAAACCATTGCTAAAATAACTGCAAAGCCGCAATCGCTGGCAGCTCCATCTGAATAAAATCCACTACTAACACTAATACAATTAGATTCAGCTAATTTAAAGAAGCTACTGTATGTTTGCATCTGGTTTCATTTGCTAATGAAGCGCTTCAAATCCTTAACACATCAAAAGTAGCTAATTTAGCATATTTAAATGGTGTGACTACAAGGGTAGCAGTGGGGGTAACCACCTTGAAATAATACATGAAGTCCCCGTTTTTCCCCATTCGGCAGACATTGTGCAGCAAAAGTCCACAGAGTAGTCATTCATATCCAAGAAAGGTCTCCAATAGCTACATGTCCATGTTTCTGGACTTTAATTGCATAAATATAATTTATACTGTACATATTAAAAAGAAAATACACCAGTGCAGCATCAACAGGGAAACAATATTAACAGTCCTTAAGTATTTTGTGAGTCTCTGAACACAGGCAGCCTCTGAATCTGCAGTCGTGGGATATTATCTCCCTGAAGGGCCTCACAAACCTGCAGGCCGCTGGCAGGCAGGGGGTTATGGCTCCTGATGTTGGTCGTCACACATTCAGGGTGGGAAACTTTGAATGAACGGCTTTAAAACGTGACAAGATGAGGTCCCTGCCTCTCGCCCAATGTTAGCTGGGATTGGCTGCCGGCGGGGGGGCCGGGGGGGGGGGGGGGGGGGGGGGGGGGGGGGGGGGGGCGCGGGGGGGCGGGGGGGGGGGGGGGGGGGGGGGGGGGGGGGGGGGCGGGGGGGGGGGGGGGGGGGGGGGGGGGGG